>CAMOHE010040306.1:0-10124 GCA_946598075.1 Artocarpus hirsutus | reverse complement strand
GCAAAGTAAAACTTTTATACACCTTTTTTTTTTATTTTCCTTTAAAGAAAATCATTATTGTTCATACCGTAGGTGGGATTTGGTACTTACCAGCTAATTGTTTAGTACTTAAATCAATTTTTCTTATCCTCTTTAATGGTTGCCTTCGAGTCCTATTTAGACAGTTTTCTGTTAGTAATTTACTTAATATTGATCCCTATATTGATAATTAAATTTAACTCCTAATTATCAATTTTGACTATTAAAGGGGGTTTTTTCTCTTTTTAAATATTAGGCATAACAAGGCATAATTACTTATCCACAAATGTCTTCTTGTCAACCTTGAAACTAGGGCGAAATTTCCCTCTAGAAGCATTTTTCTATTTCGAACGTTTTGGAGTTTGTTTAATTATTTTTGCAAAAAATGACATTTTGCCGTTGACGAGTCTTAAAAATCTTTCGAGTTTACATGCATCATTCAAACTTGCAATTTGTTGTTTTTAATGCACCTGATAATGATTTTGATAATCAATACTTGATTTGCAGTAAAAAGCCATTTTCTATGAACTTTGCGATTTTGTCCATTTTATAAAAATTGGACGATCTTGGCCCTGACTTCGAAATTGATTATTTTGTATCTTTGGATTTAAATATTTTTTTTTCAACGGAGGTCTAAACCTCCCAAATACCAAGATTCACAATAATATTTAAAGAAAAATTTTATGCCTTGTTTTTTAAGACATTTTATGATATAAAATTTTGAAAATTTATAACTTATGATTTGAGCAGAATTTTCACAAACTATCCACGTTGCTTGACCGTTTTGATTAATTCTACAACTTTTATATTTTAACTTTCTTGAAATTTAAATTTTACAGGGTTTTTGGCCCTTTTTCAAAGCTGCCCCAAAAAGTAAAATCTTTGCATTTTTACCCCATTGAATTTTGTAAACTTTTGTTCACAAAAATTGCCACTTCCATGTGTAAATTAGAACTAAAACCTGCCCCAAACATCTAGTTTCCTCTAAATCCCTCAAAACTTTTAATTTTCACTAAAACCCTAAAAAATTGTTTTTACTAAGTTCTTTGAACTTAGGTTTTTCTCAAGTTTGTAACTCCTATTTTACACATCCAAATCGTTGCAAAACACAATATAAACATCCCATAGAGTCACATAATCATGTCGTGGTCTTTGTTTAATTTTATATAACAAACATCAAAAGAAAATATAAACTTTTTGGTAAAAAAAAGTTTAGAATTTAACCAAATTCCTTTGATGAGCTTGGTGATCCTCCACCCAAAATTTGTTCTTAACATAACCCTTAGCATAAACCATGCAAAATTTTTCATCAAAACCTTTTCCAATAATCAAAAAGAAAAACTCAAATAAAAATGAAAAATTAGAGTTTACCTTATTTTGAAATTTGATTTTTGCTCTTGAATCCTTGTAAGTTGTTTCTTGCTAAAATTTAGAAGAAATTTTTGAGGAAATGGGTTTAGGAACTCTGGGTTTCAATGGGAGAAAAATGAGATTTTTCTTCAAAATTTTCAACTACTTTTTTCCTTAAAAGTTCACTTTTTGGACCTTTTTGTAAATTTTCTTGATTTTGGGGCAAAAATGAAAAAAAACTTGTCTCCCCACCACATGAAGCTGCCGTGTGTCCCTTTAGTTGAGTGGTCAAATTTGGAGCTTTTGTGATAAAGCAAACGACCTTTTTACATAATATAAATTTACACTATATTGTATTTTTCCTCTACTGCTAGCGTAAAATTTTGTATAAATATTATCTTAAATAGTCTAAAATTATATTGACTAACTTTTTTTCATACTATTCATCTTCCAATACAGTATTTCATATATCTGCTTTTGTACTTTATCAGCACCACTTTTTCACATTATGTATTCTGTTTACTGGTATGTGTCTTTTTTTAATACTATATTCATCAACTAATGATTGGTTAACACCCAAAAAGTCTTTTATCAGTTTTTTTGACTGTCATATAACTATTTTATACTGCTTAGACTATGATATGATTACTTACTACATTTAACATTTATTTTCCGTCACTAACTTATACCATAAAGTTTATAATTATAGTAATATAAATTCCAATTTGAGAGTATTTTACAAATTCTGTATTAATCATACGCACAAAAATCTGTATATCAAAATACTCCATTTTGCATAAAATTTATGTACATAATCCTTACTAGTAATATCCATAATTTCTCCATTGTATCATATTTTTACAAAAAAATAATTTATCAAGAAAAAATTTATTATTTAAATCTAAATAGATTTTAGATTTAAATAAATGAAGATTTTTTTTCTAGGCAATACACTTTAAAATT
The DNA here is from genome assembly GCA_946598075.1 of Artocarpus hirsutus. Classification (NCBI taxonomy): domain Eukaryota; kingdom Viridiplantae; phylum Streptophyta; class Magnoliopsida; order Rosales; family Moraceae; genus Artocarpus; species Artocarpus hirsutus. Next base: position 7,793 of record CAMOHE010040306.1, on the reverse strand, counting down.
GTAACTTTTTACTGTACTATATGTGAGCTTTAACTAATAGTTAAAATCGCACTTCTAAACGGCCTATTAAATTTCAAATGAAAGAAAACCAAAATGACAAAGAATCCTGTCTTTTTTCACTCGCCTCCATTTACCCTTAAGTTCAACTCCAAACACAAAATGCAATTAAGAATGGCAACCGGGCTGATTTGGCACGGGGTAAGCTTATTGTAAACAAAAATAAGCCCCATCACCACCCATCAACTGCGTAAATTGGTGAGAGATGGGGACAAATTTTCCCGTCACTGATTCGATATACTCATGTACCCCATTCACCTAATTAGTTATTTTCAAGATAAAATAAATAAATAATTATTTAAATAATCAACACATATAGATTATAAGTTAAAAATAAAAGAACATAATTCTGTTTTTAATTTTATAGATATTAAAATTGTGTATATTAGAGCATATTGTGTATAATATATTTAATTTAAAAATATAATATAAATTAAAAAGACAGTAAACAAGAAATAGATCGCACTTGTTGTTTAAACAAGAAACAGTAAACAATAATATAATTTTTCAAAACCTACTTTTGGCTTATCATTTTTGTTTTAAAATCGTGTTATCAGTATCGAACTACTTGTGTTTACATGTAGGTTTGTCATTTGTGTAAAATTGTTGTGTGGGAGACTGAAGAAAAGAGAGTGGAAGAAGAAGAGTGAAAGAACGTAAAGGAGCTTCACCAAAGCTCTGTAAAGAAGAAGAAGAGGAAGACCACCCAAACTGTCATAACGTGAAATGAAATGAGAAGGGGAAATAGAACTTAAAGAGAATCAGTCATCCACCTTAAATAAGAAAGCTACTCCTTTTTCCCCTCCAAATTCAATTTCTCTTTTTCGGTTTCTTTCTAGAAAATCACTGAACTTACCACAAATTTTCAACACAAGCTTAGGAAAATGCTTAGAAAAGCACTTCGCAATCCTCGACCCAGCTCTTATTTCAAGCTATTCTCTTCATATTCGCGCATAGTTTCTTCTTCTCCTTTGGATATAGAAACCCAATTACGCTCTCTATGTGAAAAACCGAATTCCCAATTTTCCGAGGCTGTTTTGCTTTTTAACCATGCCATTGAATCCCAAATGTCCGTTTCTCCTTCAACCTGCAATTTCCTTGTGCACACACTTACAAGGTCTGGGAAATATGATTTAGCTTTTTCAGTGTACGAAAAAAATGACCGGTTTTCAGATCTTTCCCAATTTTGTATCGTTGAGCTTTTTAATTGCTTGTTTTGTTGATGCCCATAAGCCAAAATTTGCACTAGGGGTTTTGGGTTTGGTATTGGGGCGTGGTTATAAAGCTAACGCACTTGTTAGGAATCTTGTGTTGAAGCGTTTTTGTCAAAGCAGTGAAGTTCAAAAGGCAAGGGAGTTGTTTGATGTAATCAACAGTTACTATAGTTTGTCACCGAATGTTTTTGCTTATACCACTGTTATAAATGGCCTTTGCAAGGTTAAGAAATTGAATGGAGCGTTGGAGTTGTTAGTTGAGATGGAGATTTCTGGTTGTCACCCGAATTTGGTGACTTACAGTACCTTGATGGATGGTTTTTTTTAAGGACGGTCGGGTGAACAAGGCGTTTGAATTGTTGAAAGGGATGACAGATTTCGGTTTGGAACCCAATGTATTTTGCAATGAAGGGGATTTCGATAAAGGGAAAAAGCTCTTTGATTAGATGGTTGGAAAGGGCATTTCCCCTAATGTAGTTACGTATAGCACTCTTATAAATGGCCTTTGCAAGGTTAAGAAATTGAAAGAAGCGTTGGAGTTGTTAGTTGAGATGGAGATTTCTGGTTGTCAGCCAAATTTTGTGACTCACAGCACCTTGATGGATGGTTTTGTTAACAATGGTCGGGTGAACAAGGCGTTTGAATTGTTGAAAGGGATGACAGATTTCGGTTTGGAACCCAATGTAATTGTGTATAGTACGCTTATAAGTGGTTTTTGCAATGAAGGGGATTTCGATAAAGGGAAAAAGCTCTTTGATGAGATGGTTGGAAGGGTATAACACTCATATAAATGGCCTATGCAAGGTTAAGAGATTGAAAGAAGCATTGGAGTTGTTAGTTGAGATGGAGATTTCGGGTTTTCACCCGAATTTGGTGACTTACACCACCTTGATGGATGGTTTTGTTAAGGATGGTCGGGTAAACGAGGCTTTTGATTTGTTGAAAGAGATGACAGATTTTGGTTTGGAACCCGATGTTGTTGCGTATAGTACGCTTATAAGTGGATTTTGCAATGAAGGGGATTTTGACAGAGGTAAAAAGCTCTTTGATGAAATGGTTGGAAAGGGGATTTCTCTTAATATAGTTACCTATAGTGGTTTAAATCACCAGTTCGGTAAAACAAGGAGGCTGACAGAAGCCACTGAAATGTTGAACGAAATGACGCAACGTGGAGTTCAGCCGGATGTTGTAACTTGTACCAGTTTACTTGATGGGCTTTTCAAGCAAGGAAAGGCCGCAAAAGCCAAGGAGATTTTTGATGCGATGCTAGAGGGCGGTGAAGAGCCTGCCACCTTTACTTGCAATGTTATGGTTAATGGATTGTGCAAGGAAGGGTTGATAGGCGATGCTTTTGAAATTGTGGAAATGATGGTGGAAAGGGGCTTGAAGCCTGACTTCGTTACTTACAACATGTTACTCAAGGGACTTTGTTCGGATGGGAGGGCATTTAAACTTTTTGGTACAAGATCGAAGGATGAGAATTTTGCTGAGCTGGATGTTATCACACTCAACATGATAAAAATGGGTCTATGCAAGGAAGGCCGGCTTCAGAAGGCTATCGAAATCTATGATATGATGGTTAGCAGGGGCTTGGTAGGTAACCTGGTAACATATAATACTTTGATTGGGGGATCTCTAAAGATAGGAATCTTAAAGAAAGCAATGGAACTTAGAAAACATACGCCGGAAGTCGGATTAGTTCCAAACTCGGTTACCTATGGTGTTAGGATTAATGGAGTTTGCAAGATGCGTTTGCTTAGAATTGCCAAAGGACTTGTTTGTAAGATGCGAGCTTCTGGGCTTAGTCCTAGTGTTATTGACTACAACACAATAATGGCATGCTCATGTAATGAAGGCAGTTTGGAGCAAGCTAGGAAGTTGTTTCAGGAAATGAGGAACTCAAATCATGAACCCAACGTTGTCACTTTTAATACGCTGATTGATGCAACTCTTAGAGAAGGGTGAAAAGAAAGAAGAATTGTATTGAGAAGAAAGAAGAATTGTATTTCTTGTCTGTGATTACAAGAAGGCTTAGAGCCTTTATATAGGAATTACAAGAGAAATCAAAGGAGAAAAACAAGCTGTGTGACAGCCTGACTATACATTACAGCCTGTGTGTTATGGTTAATGGATTGTGCAAGGAAGGGTTGATAGGCGATGCTTTTGAAATTGTGGAAATGATGGTGGAAAGGGGCTTGAAGCCTGACTTCGTTACTTACAACATGTTACTCAAGGGACTTTGTTCGGATGGGAGGGCATTTAAACTTTTTGGTACAAGATCGAAGGATGAGAATTTTGCTGAGCTGGATGTTATCACACTCAACATGATAAAAATGGGTCTATGCAAGGAAGGCCGGCTTCAGAAGGCTATCGAAATCTATGATATGATGGTTAGCAGGGGCTTGGTAGGTAACCTGGTAACATATAATACTTTGATTGGGGGATCTCTAAAGATAGGAATCTTAAAGAAAGCAATGGAACTTAGAAAACATACGCCGGAAGTCGGATTAGTTCCAAACTCGGTTACCTATGGTGTTAGGATTAATGGAGTTTGCAAGATGCGTTTGCTTAGAATTGCCAAAGGACTTGTTTGTAAGATGCGAGCTTCTGGGCTTAGTCCTAGTGTTATTGACTACAACACAATAATGGCATGCTCATGTAATGAAGGCAGTTTGGAGCAAGCTAGGAAGTTGTTTCAGGAAATGAGGAACTCAAATCATGAACCCAACGTTGTCACTTTTAATACGCTGATTGATGCAACTCTTAGAGAAGGGGATGCCAGTTCTGCCAGAGAATTGATAATGGACATGCTGAATTCGGGTTTGGAACCAGATATTTTTACCTTTTCCACATTAATATACAGGTTTTCAAAACTTGGGCTTTTTGGATGATGCTAAAAGGGTTCTTGAGAAGATGGTTTCTTCTGGTTTAAAGCCAAATGCCTTTGCATTCGATTCTTTGTTAAAAGGTTATTATTCAAAGGGTGAAACAAAAGAAATCATCAACCTGCTTCATGAAATTGCTAATAAGGGTGTAGCTCTAGGCCAAGTACTTACAAATACTATCTTGATGTGCATTTGTCACTGCTCAGAAGACGTTGATGTCATGGAGATTCTCCCAACGTTTTCCCAAGAAGCGTCAAAAGGAAAAAACATGATAAGCAACGAGCCATTGACAAAACTCAATAAATCTTTCCCGAAACTCAACTTATGTGCTGGATGAAATTTCTTTTGTCTCAGGAAAACTTTTCTGCTGATATTCTGAATGTCATCAGCACCCTCTCAAGTAAGTTTTGTTTTCTCTATATATAATCTTTTTGTTTACTGCTTTGTACAGATGGAAAGATCATTTGTTCTCTTCATTTTGTTTCAGGATTCGAGAACGGATAGGTTTAATGTACAATCTTTGCTTTGGCTTTAATCTCTTTTTTCAAAAGAAAGGATTCAATGTTTTGTTTACTTTAGTTCTTTGGAGTGACTATTTGGTCTCAATTCGTTTGATAAACTCCTTCCTAATAGTGCAGTCTCTCTTTTGCAAACTTATGAAATACGTTTGAAACATCTGATTTGACGCCTGATTTTTTAGACTTGACCTTGGAAGCTTCATGTGAACTACAATATAGTCTCACTCTATTTTGTTATGGGATTTCTTTAGGTAGATGTGGAACACTCCCCCACCCGCCTAGATCGCTTGGAACTTACCAAATCACCGCCGTGACGAACCCCATTGCTCTCCGTTTTTGTTAATACCTTATAGAAGGGATAAACGTCCCATGGAAGTGGAGGAGGGTCTTTGCTCTTATATAAATTTCTTGACTCAGCTATTTCAAGCAGCTTCTGAATAGGGGGTGGTTTGCACATTTGGGGTTTGATCACAAATATGAGCGGCTGGAGTCCAACGATACCAACAAGCAACCTGTGCGGGCTAGGGGGTAATATGTTTTTGAAGATTTCTTCTTTGCTGGAGCGCTCTAAGCAGACGGAACAAAATGGTTGCCACTTGCGAGTGAGACATGAATGACACTAACAATCCTTTGTTCATTAATTGATGGGATAACCTTCTCTAGTAATTATGCGGATCATTAGTTTGTGACTTTTCAAACTTGTTTATAGATCATTTCAGATATTGAGAATTACAGATCACTGTCAAACTGCTAGCTTTACTGATCAATAATGTCTTTCAGTTCAAAAGAAGAAGTACAACTAGAATAATTACCAAGGATGTAGTACCCAAAACATGTTAGTCTAGTGGCATTGGGGACGGGGTGGGGTGAGTATTGGGTTGGGAGAAAGAGGTTCCATCCTCTATTGTATAAAAAATAATAATAATAAATAACCAAAGGATGTATTGCATCCTCATTGATAGATAAAAGAACACTGTTTATGGGCAGCCGCATTTTCTAACCTATATAAACATGTCAGGCACAGCATATATCTCTACAAGCAATAGGCATAAAAACCATGTCACCCGTTAAAAACTTGTTGGATTTTGAGTTTTGCTGTCGGGGCCTTTTTTATTTTTTATTTTTAATCAGTTGCTTCTATGCTAATCCGGTGCATTTATCGCTGATCATCTTGAGATAACGATCCTCTGAACATCAAATAAACATAAATATATGTTATATACCTTTAATAATGCTCTCGAAACGTTTTTCATTTCTTTTTTTTTTTTACTATTTGTCTATTTATTTTTTTAATAATCTATATTATGTTTTGATTTAGTATAACAATTATATCCTTTTTCAACTTTTCGTTTTTTCGCTATTTTTGTAATATAGTCTTTAAATTATTATTTTTTGGGTAATTTAAGTCCTTAAATTTAACCAAATATGATAATTAATTGCTACACTTGAACTAGCATATCATATATGATACATGTGACCCATTTGAAATTATTTTCTAAAAGAAGAAAAAATCAATTGGAATTGAAAGCATGAAATAGAGGAAAAACAAAGCTCATCTACACCAGCCTTTAAAAAAAAACACGTTTGTTTATGCGACTATGCCAAAAGACAAATATTGTTTATGAATTTCACTTTGCATAATACAAATATTGTTTATGAATTTCACTTTGCATAATAGTACAAAAGAATTATAATATGTAGATAATTTCACTAGGCCCTAGCTAGAAAGAATTCATGTACTCAAGATTGATATGAATCACGTTAGACATTTTCTTCCCATCACAAGCAACTGTTTGGTTGAACAATTCCAAGTGCTTTTCCATTCACATTGGTACATGAAGACTCTGCAACTTGATCCAAACAATGTAGATTAACATCTTCCAGTTCAATTCCTGTGCACGGATTTGCTGAACTGCAGTTAAATTTTATAGCAACCTGTGTCGCCGATGTTCCTCGAATATCCCGGTATACAATGTCGCTAATCTTGATTCCCGATGCCTATCCAAAATATTATCAAAAACGATAAATTAAAATAAATAAATCCTCGAAATAATTACATTACAAGTTTTAATTTTTCATCCCGTTTTGACTTCCTCGTCGGTTATAACTTAGAGGTTGGCAACGAAAAAAAAAATCACAAATTTTTTGGTTGAAAAATGTCTTACCCGACTAGGGCAATTGATGTCGTTAGGACAATAGTTTTGATCGATTACAATTGGATTTTGAACATGGCGCATGGTAATATCGATGAATTGGACCCCTTGGACAAATCCATTGCTGGGCCGGGCCCATGATTTTATCCTCACCCCATTCTGAGTACCATTAAAAATTGCATTTTTAACGGTCACATTTTGTACTCCGGGCTCTTCCAGGTCTTTGGCCAGGCTCCCAATGCTGCAGCAATATACACGGACCACATGCATACAAAAGCCGATTAACATTTATGTGTGCACACGGATATTTTCTTTAAATAAAAAAAAGGACACTAAGAAATATGTTTATGCATATGTGATTGTCTATTGTTACTTTATAGAGACTCATAGTGCATCAACCAGAGGGAAATAAATATAAAGTCACCAAATGCTTTTTTTTGTCAGAACTAATAGTGATGAATTATAGTTAAGCTGTGAGTCATGATTGACAGTTATGCCATAATTTAAAAAGGAGGAATCCTATTTAATCTTATGCCTGCTACTCATTAAACAGAAAGCCTCGATTTAAAAAATATACTATATTTTAAATTATAGCCTACAGATTTATAAAAAGTGAGGTTTTAATTTATAGGAAAAAAAAGATTTTTTTTTAGGGTATTTGGCATAATGGTTAGAACTGTTTTTACTATAGCATGTAAGAGCGTATCCTGTAAAAACTTTTTTCTTTTTACTGTGGCATATGAAAACTTTACATTGTTTATAACTAAGTTAGTAGAAAATAGAACCCTCTTAACATTTTAGCGTAAATGTATTTTCTTTTTGCCACCACAGTCTTAATTTAGCAGAATGACTTTGAAACCGCAGGAATGTAAATTTTGATTAGCTAGAACTGACCTTATGCCATGGCCGGGCCCACATGCGACATGTTCAATCCACAAGTTCTTGGTACCGGGGCCGATGGAGACG
>CAMOHE010040304.1:0-46904 GCA_946598075.1 Artocarpus hirsutus | reverse complement strand
AAAAGTTTGTTCATCGGGATAGATATATAATTTTAATTAATAATAGAAAGCTTTAGGAATTTTATAAATCTTTTGAAGACTATCAGGGTATCCTAGCTTTACTCTTTGACACCACGATCTTCCAATCCAAGCCTCCACACCAATGGAAAGACAAGTGGGCGTCAAACTGCAAGAATGAATTTTCCTCACACTTTTCTGAATCTGCTATGTACTCAACACATGAGATAGCAGACCTTTTTTTTTTTAGAGAAGAACTCTCAGTTTTTCTCTCTGAGTATTTTGCAAAAGTTATATGAATAAAAAAAAACTCTTGAGATAACTGTTATCTCTCCCTATTTATAACTGAGCAATTAGTTATTTTTCAGTTGAAAAAATAATCACCATATCACACAATGGGGAAAGAATATATTTTATAGGGTTGTAACTTTTTAACTTTCCCTTTCCTTTTTCTTTTCTTTCTTTCTTTTTTTTTTTTCTTTCTTGCCGAATCACTTCTACCGTGATTTAATAACATATTGATATATATATATATATATGTATATGTAAAAGAAGGAAACCGTTTTCGTGAAACGTAAAACGTTTCCTCTTTTTTTTTTTTCTCTGCCTAATCACAAAGTGATTCGTTTGATATATATATAATATATCTATTAAAACGTAAACCGTTTTACGTAAACGAATTCGTTGAATTCGTTAATATATATATATATTAATAAATCTTATATATATATATTAAAATATTATAAAATCTTATATATATATATAAAAGATTTGGTTTAAAACTTTATATATATATATATATATCTTAATTCAAAAATAAATCACATTTATTTAATAATAGATTAACTAATGCTCAGTTAAATGTGACAACTTTTATCATATTACATTATGTGTCACAGAGAACATTTTGCTATGTCACATTAATAATTCAAGTGTGAAATAATTAATTTAGAATTCAATAATTCCAAACTAAATATATAATTCATTCTGTGTAAAAATCCATTATAGTGTTACAGAGGTGGTATTGAGGACCTATGGACCTATAACCCAAGCTCCAATAAATTTGACAATTAATCAAACTCTTTAATTAATGTGCTAAATTTATTAGTTTCCGTGTTACTCCACTAAAAAACTGAAACTGAAATCTTGAGTTTATAGTAAAATTACTCAAAGAAAATAAACGAGTAGTTCATTGATATAATCATTACATATAAGTCAGTCCTCCATAAATAATTCATAATAAGAGCTAGGTTCAATTTTCGTTTACCTCTCTTATTATATCTTTATCCTTGAGTTCCAATAAATCTCTAATGAACAGTTAATTCATAATCTTATTATGAACGAGCGCTCTACTGTTCAAACCTTGAATTATTACTTAAGAGAACTATTTTTCTACTTCCATAGGGAAGGAATGGATTCCATATCTGTATAATATTATTCCCAGCCACTTATTACATTATATTTCCAAGATGCTAAGTTATGATCAGTGCTTACACAAATCTTACCATGCAAGTCAAAAAACATAATGTCATAAATAGGAGTCTAATAAATACTCAGGATTAAGACTGTCAAATATATGATCATCATAGTGATAAATTTGAATACTCTATTTGTACCAGATGATTATCAGAGATTCAAAATTTATCTGGTCCAGTCCTATATAATCTCATTACATAAAGTACCTCCAATCCAATGTCTCTACATTAATAGTCCGGATAATGATTATTTCATTCTAAATGAGATTGGACCGTACTAGTAATATTTAATTAAAGTTCCCAAACTTTAATTAATTATTACAGACTATTTAGATTATTATCTATAAATTTTATCCCTAAGCATATAACACTTATATGCTAAATTTATAGTCACATAAATAATCATGGAATTTTCTTGATGTTTATAACTGTATTTATAACAAATATATCAACCAAAATAATTATAAATATCACTTTATTTATTTATTATCAAAATGTACAATGTCACAGCTTTTAGGGCACTAAACCCAACACACGCATCCAAGTCCACGTCCTGAAGCATCCGTATAAACCTCGTATGGCTCGTCACTGTTGGGAATGATCAACACTGGTGCTGAAGTCAATCGATTCTTTAATTCTTGAAAAGCAAAGTCACATTCGTCGTTCCACTTGGATCTGACATTCTTCCTAATCAATCTTGTCAACGACGCTGCTATCTTTGAGAAGTCTTTCACGAATTTCCTATAATATCCTGCAAGTCCCAAAAAGCTTCGGATCTCCACCACATTTATCGGTCGTTCCCAATCCACTATGGCTTCTATTTTTGACGGATCTACTGAGATACCCTGCTCAGAAATGACATGGCCTAGAAATTTGACCTTTGTCTACTAGAACTCGTACTTTTCTTTCTTGGCATACAACTGATGTTCCCGTAGAGTCTGAAGCACGATCCTAAGATGCTGCTCATGCTCCGCCCAAGTCTTAGAATAAATCAAGATGTCATCAATGAACACGATCACAAACTGATCCAAATAATGCTTGAATATCCTATTCATCAAGTCCATAAAAGCTGTCGGAGCATTCGTCAATCCAAACGACATTACCAAAAACTCAAAATGTCCATACCGGGTCCTGAATGCTGTCTTAGGAATATCCTCTTCCTTAATCCTGAGCTGATGATATCCTGACCTCAAGTCTATCTTTGAGAAGTACCACGAGCCTCCTAACTGGTCAAACAACTCATCGATCCTAGGCAATGGATACTTATTCTTTATTGTGACTCGATTCAACTACGGGTAATCTATGCACAACCTGAAAGTTCCATCATGCTTCTTAGTGAACAAGATCGATGCTCCCCATGGTGATGTACTATTCCAAATGTATCCCTTATCAGCAAGTTCCTAAAGTTGCTTCCTGAGTTCTTTCATCTTTGTCGGTGCCATCCGATAAGGTGCTATAGAAATAGGTGCTGTTCCCAGAAATAAATCGATACCAAATTCAATCTCCCGATGCGGTGGTAATCCTGGTAGCTCGTCAGGGAAGACATCCTCAAACTCATCTATTACTGGAATTAATGCACGTCTTCTCGAAACACTAGGCTCTTCTTCCAAATCCATGAAGATAGCATGACAAACTGCGTTCTTTCGCCCTTCGAGACATATCCTAACATGACGCTCACTCATTAGTCGATCACCACCACCCTGGTAAGTTATCACGGTCCCTTTATCTGACACTAGGGTCACTTTCCTAAGTTGGAAATCCACTACTGCACTGTATCTGGATAACCAATCCATTCCTAAGATTACATCATAGGTTCTCATGGGGATTACAATCAAATCACTTTTCAAAATCTCATCCCCAACCTTTATTGTACAAGCTTTACAAACATTGTTCACACACACCCGCCCCAAGGTGAGGCTATTACTAAGGGTTCATCAAACTCTTCTATTTCTAACCCCAAGGCATGTACAAATGAACTTGAAATGAGAGAATGAGTGGCACCAGTATCAAATAACACGTGTGCTAAGGACTGAGAAACCATAATCACACCATCAAAAACTGCGTGATTAGTCTGGGCATCTAAACTCCCTGATGTCATCGTATGAATCTGCGCTGGAGCTTTTCCTTTACCTCTACCCACATTACTAGTTCCTGGATTAACTGGCCGATACTGCTGCGGTGATGGCGACTGGACACTAGCTGTACTCGGCACTCGATACTGAGGGATATTACGCTAAAAACTCTGTTGCTGATGTCCTTGCGCCGGATATGACAGTTGCTGATGAGAAAACTGATGGAATGGAAGCTGAGGATACTACTGAGGTTGAGGTAGAGTCTGAAGCTGAGGCTGACGGCTAGCTCCTTCTTCAATATGAAGTCCTAAGCGAGCACTCCTGATCGGGCAAATCCTCTTGATGTGTCCTGGCTGCTGGCAAAAATGACAGTGAAAGTTTTAGGGGTTGCTGTGCCCGCTGCTGGATGAACTACTGCTGCCGCTGTTCATGCCACCTAGTTTGCTTTTTCCAGAGTCGGTCGACTGCTGATGCTCCTCCTACCGCTCCTCTGTGGTCCTCCTGATGCCTGAGCTCGATTCTCACAACACTATGCATAGTCATTCTCCACTAATATTGCTGATGACACAAGCTCTCCAAAGTTCCTGAGTCGTAGGGCAACTATCTGTCGTCGAATAGGAGCCTTAAGTCCTTCTTGAAATTTGATACACCTTTCACGCTCTGATGCCACTACTGAGGGAACAAACCTAGCCAATTCATTAAACTTCGTCTCATATTCCCGAACTGACATATCGCCCTGCGGTAACCTATAGAATTCCGCCGCCTTTTGGTCCTTGTATCCCTGTGGAAAATACCTGTCATAAAACAACTCCTTGAATCTATCCCAATCAATATCACCATTGTTTTCTAGACGCTTTGCTTGTTTCCACCAGGTATTAGCGCCACCTTCAAGCTTATATGCTACGAATTCCACGCGATACTCCGCTGGCACATCAAGGGTATCCAAATGCTTCACAATCAAATCTAGCCAACACTCTGCCACCTGCGGGTCCCCAGTTCCATCAAAAGTCGGTACTGATGCACGTCGAAACTCCTTAAAGTACGTGAGTCGACGATTAGACTTGGAATCATCAGGTTTTGCCCTTGCTGCCATCTGCTGGAATGCAGCAAACATAGCCCTCATCATTTCTGAACTCAGCATTCGCTGTCGAACGACGTCTAGGTGCTATTCTCTCACTTTTGAAAATAAAATTTGGACTGTCAGTGGCATTCCATTGTCGTACCTATGTGTGCACAATTCCCAAGGTTCATAACCTTGAGCTCTGATACCATTCTGTCACGCCCCGGAGTACGGGAGGTGACGTGGTGGTTTAATTAAGTTAACTAAGTACAAATTTAGTTAAAAAGAGGGTTTTAGATTTAAATTTATGATTAAAGTAATGATTTTAAAAACCATTTGAATGGAAGAATTTAAGGAAATAAAATGAATCATTATAATAATTAAGCAAATAAGAAGAATATTAAAATAAATAAGTATGGGGTGGAACGCGTATGGGTCCCACTGGCCCACATATTATGCACACACATATAGTACTGTCAATATTATGATACAACCACAGTCCAAAATAAAAGAGAAGTTAAAAATCTTACATGCCTTGAATTGTAATTTAACCTACCAAATTCTTCTACTGGTCGTAAGTCCTGTCGGTGGACTCTTCTCCAATCCTATGCTGATATCCACCTAGGGTTAAGATTTTAAAACAAATAAAAATGTGAGCGAAAGGCTCAGTAGGACTATATTTGAAAATTATTCAATTTTAAAAGAAATTTCATAAACCAGATAAATATACAGAAAACGAGCTAGAAGAATTAAACAAATAAATAATTAAATGAGAATTTACTAAAAATACAATCTTACCAAAATAATTCAGATAGGTTAACCAGAAAGAATACAATTTTCCTTTCTTGGGCAAACCACATATAATTCACCACCGTAGTGGCCCAGCTGGGTTTCGGGACCTGCCCCCAAGGTCGTGCACTACACGACCCGATCTCTGATATGGCATCATGCCCTCAAAAATATATATACATATATATATATCTCTTTGATTCATAAAATCTCTTCTTTACCAGATATAATCATTTGTATTCATTATGGGGTTCATTATGAACATTTCTCAATCAACTGCTTGTAAAGATACTTAAATAGAATCATTTCACAATCTACCATTGAAAACATTTGATAAAAATTTATTTTTGGCTTAAATCATTTTGGAAATAGGGCTACCAAAGAAAAGGGGTTGAAGTCCTACCTCAATACTCGTGCTGGTGTCCCACACCATAATCCCGGTCCACTATATGTTAGCTCCGCAGATTCACGCGCAATCCTAAATGCATAGTAACTTAGTCCATTAGTATCTAACTCGAGGTATCCTATGATATTAAATCATCTCATGATGTCCTAGTTTGCCATTTAGGTTTATAAAATCATTATATAAAGTTGAAATTTAAATCAGGATTCAAAACAGTTAAAACGGGTGAAAATCACAAAATTTTTTCCTTGCTCGGTCAGCCTGCCAGTTTCCCTGGTTCGGCCTGTCGAACTGCATAGTTCGGCCTGCCGGAAGAACAGGTCCGGTCGGCCGAACATCTCCATGATTGGCCTACCGATCGGATGAATCTGGCCTGCCGATCCTTTGAATCCGGCCTCCCAAACACGAAGTTCGGCCTACCGATCTAGAAAATTCCAGAAATTTCCACGCATGGGTTCTCGGCTTCCCGAATCCAAATTCTCAAATCTCACTTGTTTTCTCAGTTTCCAGGCATGGATAATCATCATAAACTATAGGAAATCATAGTAGAACACTTTTTAGTGATTTAAAACAAGTTTTAAACAAGATTTTCTCAAAAATCCAAAAATAGAAAAAATAGAGAAAAAATGAAAAATCTCGATTCCAATCCGTTTTTGATGAAATAAAGCTTCAATCCTAGTTAATCTAAGTTACTCTAAGCTAGATCAAAGCTTTTCTAGACTTAGAAACTCTTAAATTTCAAAATGCAAGAAAATTTAAAAAGGTGAAAAAGTTTAGAAATCTTGAAAACTAACCTTAAATCGAAGCTTGAATCGAGTTTGTGGTTGCTCAATCGCATTCCCGAGCCTTCAATCCACAATCCCGAAGCTTGAAATCAAATTTTGTTTCAAAAATTTTAGAGAGAAAATGGGAGAGAGAGAGTAAACCAAGAGAGAGTGCGAGCGAGAGAGGAGAGAGAAAGTGAGAGTGAAAATGAGAGAAAGAGAGAGAGAGTGAAAATAAATAGAGAAAAAGAAAAAGCAGTTGTACAAAACTGTGTGCAACAATACACTGTTTTCAAAATCAAATTGCTTTATTGAAAATTAAATTAACAATTAAAAATAATTTAGAATAATTAAAAATCACTAAAAGAGTAAATTAACACAAAGTTTCTTAATTTTCACAAAATAATCAAGTTAAGTTCAAAACACTCATCATGGCACACTAATTCACCATTTCACACTCTAATACCATTTAATCAATTTCGGGGTGTTACACGGATTCATCCGACCGGCGGGCCGAACTTGGAGATGTTCTGCCGACCGAACCTACTCTTCCGACAGGCTGAACCAGGACGACCGGGCATGGTGTAATTTTGTGATTTTTCACTTATTTTCACTGTTTTGAACCCCGATTGAAGGTTCAACTTTATAAAATGATTTTATAAACCTAAAAGGCACACTAGGACACTATGAGATGATTTAGTATCAAAAGATACCTCAGGTTAGATACTAATGAACTTAGTTACTATGCATTTAGGATTTGTGCATGGATCCGCAGAGCTAATGTATAGCAGACCGGGATTACGGTGTGGGACACCGACACGAATATCGAGGTAGGACTTCTACCCCTTCTTTGATAGCCGATTTTAAATGTTTTGGCCTCAAAGTGATTTTTAACAAAGTGTTTTTCAATGATTGATTGAAAAAGGATTTTATTGACTATTTTCTACAACGATAGAATGAGATATCTTTGTAATGAACTCCATAATGAATGTTAATGATTATATTTGGTAAATAGGGGTTTTAATTATAAAAATATATATGGGCATGATGCCATATCAGAGATCAGGTCGTGTAGTGAACAACCTTGGGGGCAGGCCCCGAAACCCAGCTGGGCCACTTCGGTGGTGAATATCATGGTTTGCCTGAAATAATAAAAAGTTACACTTGATGAACTGTTTCGAATATACTTTTGATAAACGAGAGTATTTTTCTAATTTACTTTTATTTATTATGAAATGTTCTATGAAACTATTTATCTGTTTATTTTAAAAATATAGTCCTACTGAGCCTTTTGCTCACATTTTTATCTGTTTTAAAATCTTACCCCTAGGTGGATATCAGCTTAGGATCGGAGAAGAGTCCGCTGACCGGACTTACGACCAGTAGAAGATTTGGGTAGTTTGTAGTACAAATCGAGGCATGTAAGATCTTTAACTTTCTTTTATTTTTGGACTGTAGTTGTATGGTATTATTGTCAGTACTACATGTGAGTGCACAATATGTGGGCCAATGAGACCCATACTCGTTCCACCCCGTATTTAAAGATTATTATTGTTCTCTTTATTTGTTTAATTACTTCGATGGTTTATTTTAATTCCTTAAATTAATCTATTCAAACGATTTTTAAAATTTCCTCATTTTTATTTATAAATCAAATTCTAAAACCTAATTTTTAACTAAATCTTTATGTAATTGTCTTAATTAAACCACCATGTCACCTCCTATACTCCGGGGCATGACAGATTGGTATCAGAGCTCAAGGTTATGAACCTTGGAAATTGTGCACACATAGGTATGACAATGGAATACCACTGACAATCCAATTTTTATTTTCAGAAGTGAGAGAATGGCACCTAGACCTCGCTTGACTGTGGATGCCGAGTTCAGAAATGATGAGGGCATGATGAGGGCTATGTTTGCTGCATTTTGGTAGATGGTAGCAAGGGCAAGACCTGATGACTTCGAGACTAGTCATCGACATATGTACTTTAAGGAGTTTCGACGTGCGTCAGTATCAACTCTTGACGGAACCGGAGACCCGCAGGTGGTAGAATATTAGCTAGACTCGATTGTGAAGCATTTGGATACGCTTGGTGTGCCAGCGGAGTATCGTATGGAATTCGCAGCATATAAGTTTGAAGGTGATGCTAATGCCTGGTGGAAACAGGCAAAGTGTTTGGAAAACAACGGCGATATTGATTGGGACAGGTTCGAGGAGCTGTTCTATGATAGGTATTTTTCGCAGGGATATAGGGACCAAAAGGTGGCAGAATTCTATAGGTTGCAGCAGGGCGATGTGTCAGTTTGGGAATATGAGGCGAAGTTCAATGAATTGGAGAGGTTTGCTCCCTCAGCAGTGGCATCGGAGCATGAAAGGTTTATCAAATTTCAGGAAGGACTTAAGGTTCCTATTCGACGACAGGTAGTTGCCCTACGACTCAGGAACTTTGGAGAGCTTGTGTCATCAGCAATATCAGTGGAGAATGATTATGCACAGTATTGTGAGAATCAAGCTAAGGCATCAAGAGGACCACAAAAGAGCGGCAAGAGGAGCTTCAGTAGTCGACTGACTCTGGGAAAGAGCAAACAGAGTGGCGTGAACAACGATAGCAGCAGTTCATCCAGCAGCGGGCGCAGCAACCCCTACAGCTTTCACTGTCATTATTGCCAGCAGCCAGGACACATCAAGAGGAATTGTTCAATTAGGAGTGCTCATTTAGGACTTCAGAGCAGAGAAGGAGCTAGTCATCAGCCTTAGCTTCAGACTCTACCTCAACCGCAGTAGTATCCTCAGCTTCCATTCCATCAGTTCTCTTCTCAGTAACTGTCACATCCAGCGCAAGGACATCAGTATCGGCCAATTAATCTAGGAGCTAGTAATGTAGGCAGAGGTAAAGGAAAAGCTTCAGTGCAGATTCATACGATGACATCAGGGAGTTCAAATGCCCAGACTAATAACGCAGTTGTTGATGGTACGATCATGGTTTCTCAGTCCTTAGCACACGTGTTATTTGATACTGGTGCCACTCATTCTCTCATTTCGAGTTCATTTGTACATGCCTTGGGATTAGAGATAGAAGAGTTTGATGAACCCTTAGTTATAGCTTCACCCTTGGGATGGATGTGTGTGAATAATATTTGTAAAGCTTGTAAAATAAAGGTCGGGGATGAGATTTTGAAAAGTGATTTGATTGTAATCCCCATGAGAACCTATGATGTAATCTTAGGGATGGATTGGTTGTCCAGATACAGTGCAGTAGTGGACTGCCAACTTAGAAAAGTAACCCTAGTGTCTGATAGGGGGATGGTAATCACCTACCAGGGCGGTGGTGATCGGTTGATGAGTGAGCGTCGTGTTAGGGCATGTCTTGGAGGGTGGAAGAACATAGTTTGTTATGCTATCTTCATGGATTTGGAAGGAGAGCCTAGTGTTTTGATAAGACGTGTAGTAATTCCAGTGGTAAACGAATTTGAGGATGTCTTCCCCGATGAACTACCAGGGTTATCCTCGCATTGGGAGATCAAGTTTGGTATCGAATTATTTTCAAGAACAGTATCGATTTCTATAGCACCTTACCCGATGCCGCCAGCAGAGATGAAGGAACTCAAGAAGCAACTTCAAGAGCTTGCTGATAAGGGATATATCTAGAATAGTACATCACTGTGGGGAGCACCAGTCTTGTTCGCCAAGAAGCATGATGGAACACTTAGGTTGTGTATAGATTATCGGCAGTTGAATCGAGTCAGAGTGAAGAACAAGTATCCATTGCCCAGGATCGATGAGTTGTTTGAGTAGTTGAGAGGTTCATGGTACTTCTCAAAGATAGATTTGAGGTCAAGATATCATCAGCTCAGGATTAAAGAAGATGACATTCCTAAGACAGCTTTCAGGACGCGGTATGGACATTTCGAGTTCCTAGTAATGTCGTTTGGATTGACGAATGCTCCGGCAGCTTTCATGGATTTGACGAATAGGATATTCAGGCCTTACTTGGATCAGTTTGTGATTGTGTTCATTGACGACATCTTGATTTATTCTAAGACTTGGGAAGAGCATGAGCAGCATCTCAGGATCGTGCTTCAGACTCTGCGAGAACATCAGTTGTACGCCAAGAAGGAAAAGTGTGAGTTCTGGTTGACAAAGGTCAAATATCTAGGTCATGTCTTTTTGGAGCAGGGTATTTCAGTGGATCCGTCAAAGATAGAAGCCATTGTGGATTGGGAACGACCAAGGAATGTGGCAAAGATTCACAGCTTTTTGGGACTTGCAGGATATTATAGGAAATTCATGAAGGACTTCTCGAAGATAGCAGCGCCGTTAATGAGATTGATTAGGAGGAATGTCAGGTTCGAGTGGAATGAAGAATGCGAGTTTGCTTCTCAAGAATTGAAGAATCGGTTGACTTCAGCTCCAGTGTTGATCATTCCCAGCAGTGACGAGCCGTACGAGGTTTATACGGATGCTTTAGGATGTGGACTTGGATGTGTGTTGATGCAACAGGGACGTGTGGTAGCATATGGATCGAGACAGTTATGGCCTCACGAGCGGAATTATCCCACTCATGTTTTGGAACTCGCAGCGGTGATTCATGCATTGAAGATTTGGAGATGTTATTTGTTTGGAGCGACATTTCAGGTTTTCTCCGACCACAAGAGCTTAAAGTATCTGTTCACTCAAAGGGATTTGAATTTGAGGCAGCGAAGATGGATAGAATACATGGAGGACTATGATTTTGCATTGCAGTATCATCCTAGGAAAGCGAATGTCGTTGCAGATGCGTTTAGTCAAAAATCTTTAGGGATATTGGCATGTTTGGCTCTCGAGGATTGGAAAAGAGATACAATGGTAAGTGAGTTCGGTCTACAGTGTTGTGACGACTATGATCGTATTTCAGTGTATCATATGGAGGCAACCCCAACTCTTGTTCAGATGGTGAAGCAGAATCAGTGGCAGGACCAGCATCTTCAAGGAATCTAGACGCGGATTCGAAACGGGGAGCAATTCAAAGAATGGAGGGTACATGCAAATGGATCATTGTACTTCAGGAAGCGTCTGGTGGTTCTAGCTATTGCATAAGTGAAGAAAGCCGTAATGGACGAAGCTCATAGATCTCAGTTCGCTATTCATCCAGGGAGTACGAAGATGTATCATGACTTGAAGAGACACTATTGGTGGAGAGGCATGAAGAAAGACGTTTGAGAACACGTGGCCAAGTGTGTGACTTGTCTTCAGGTGAAAGTCGAGCATCAGAAGCCAGCAGGTCAGCTTCAGTAACTTCCTATTCCAGGGTGAAAATGGGAGCATGTGATGATGGATTTTCTTACCAGATTGCCAAGGACGGAGTAGCAGCACGATGGGATTTGGGTCGTGATTGACAAGTTAACGAAGTCAGCTCATTTTATTCCGTTCAGATCGACGTGTTTGAGGAAGATTCTTGGAGAATTGTATATGCAGAACATAGTACGATTGCATGGAGTTCCTTTGTCCATCACCTCTGATAGGGATACCAAATTTAGTGCCAGGTATTGGAGGAGTTCTCAGGAGGCTATGGGTACAGATTTGAATTTTAGCACGGCATTTCATCCTCAGACCGACGGACAATCAGAGCGGGTTATTCAGATTCTCGAAGACATGCTACGTGCTTGTGTGTTAGACTTCGACGAGAATTGGAAGAAATACTTGCATCTGGTGGAATTCGCATATAACAACAGCTATCAATCGAGTATTGGTATGGCACCATTTGAGGCATTGTATGGGTGACCGTGTCGATCGCCAGTATGTTAGGTCGAGCCAATAGATAGGATTATTCTTGGGCCAGATGAGATTCGTGATAGCAACGAGAAGATCGTCATGATTCGAGATCGATTGAAAGCAGCTCAGAGTCAACAGAAGAGCTATGCGAATAGAAGACGACGACCTTAAGAATACGAGGTTGGAGATTTTGTACTCTTAAAGGTATCTCCTCGCAAAGGTATTTCGTGTTTCGGAGTAAAAGGAAAACTCGCACCAAGGTATATTGGACCGTTTGAGATTACTCAACGTGTGGGTGTGGTTGTGTATCGACTCAATCTTCCCCCAGAACTTTCGCATGTTCATGATGTATTTCACGTATCGATGCTTCGGAAGTGTCCACCTGAGTAGGATAAGATCATTTTGTTTTAGGATGTGCAGATCTAGGAAGACGCGATGTATAAAGAAGTGCCGATTCAGATCATCAATCGTAAAGTGATTAGTTTGCATCGTCGTGAAATCTCATTAGTTAAGGTCGTGTGGCAGCATCACGGGGTTGATGAAGCCACTTGGGAATTGGAATCGAGAATGTGGGAGTTGTATCCGCATTTATTTTGTTTTTGAATCGATTTGTAAATTTCGAGGACGAAATTTCTTGTAGGGGTGGAGAGTTGTAACATCCTGAAGTTAATTAAGTGTAATTAAAATGATAAATGGTGGATTAGTGTGCCCTAATGAGCATTTTAAATTTAATTTGAATGTTTTGTGAAAATTTAGTGACTTTGTATTATTTTACTCTTTTAATGATTTTTAATTATTCTAAATTGTTTTTAATTGTTAATTTAATTTTCAATGAAACAATCTGATTTGAAAATAGTGTGTAGTTGCACACAGTCTTGTGCAACTAATTTTCTCCCTCTTTTTCTATTTATTTCACTCTTCCTCTCTCTCCTCTCATTTCTCACCCATGCTCTCTCTCTCTCCTCTCTCTCTATCTCTCTTGGTTTCTCTCTTTCTCTCCCATTCTCTCTCTAAACTTTGAATCCAAATTTGATTTCAAGCTTCGAGATTGTGGATTGAAGGCTCGGGAACACGATTGAGCAACCACAAACTCGATTCAAGCTTTCATTCAAGGTTAGTTTTCAAAATTTCAAAACTTTTTACATTTTTAAAATTTTCTTCCATTTTGAAATCTAAGAGTTTCTAAGCCTAGAAAAGCTTCAATCGAAGTTAGATGGACTTAGATTAGCTAGAATACAAACCTTGTTTGAACAAAAACGGATTGAAATCAAGATTTTTTATTTTTCCTCCATTTTCTCTATTTTTGGATTTTTGTGAAAATCTTGTTTAAAACTTGTTTTAATCCATTAAAAAGTATTCTACTATGATTTTCTATTGTTTATGATGATTACCCATGCCTGAGAATTGAGAAAACAGGTTAGATTTGAAGATTTGGATTTGGGATGCTGAGAACTCGTGCGTGGAAAGTTCTAGAATTTTTCCAGATTGACAAGCCGAACTTCATTTTCCGCACACCAGATTCAAGAGATTGGCAGGCCAGATTCATCCGACCAGCAGGCCGAACCTAGAGATGTTCGACTGACCAAACCTGCTCTTCCGGCAGGCTGAACCAGGACGACTGGCAGGCCGACCGGGCATGGTGTAATTTTGTGATTTTTCACCCGTTTTCACTGTTTTGAACCCCGATTGAAGTTTCAACTTTATAAAATGATTTTATAAACCTAAAAGGCACACTAGGACACCATGAGATGATTTAGTATCATAAGATACCTCAGGTTAGATACTAATGAACTTAGTTACTATGCATTTAGAATTTATGCGTGGATCCGCAGAGCTAACGTATAGCGGACCAGGATTACAGTGTGGGACACCGACATGGATATCGAGGTAGGACTTCTACCCCTTCTTTGATAGTCGATTTTAAATGTTTTGGCCTCAAAGTGATTTTTAACAAAGTGTTTTTCAATGATTGATTGAAAAAGGATTTTATTGACTATTTTCTACAACGGTAGAATGAGATATCTTTGTAATGAACTCCATAATGAATGTTAATGATTATATTTGGTAAATAGAGGTTTCAATTATAAAAAGATATATGGGCATGATGCCATATCAGAGATCGGGTCATGTAGTGAACGACCTTGGGGCCAAGTCCCGAAACCCAGCTGGGCCACTTCGGTGGTGAATATCATGGTTTGCCTGAAATAATAAAAAGGTACACTTGATGAACTGTTTTGAATATACTTTTGATAAACAAGAGTATTTATCTAATTTACTTTTATTTATTAAGAAATGTTCTATGAAACTATTTATCTGTTTATTTTAAAAATATAGTCCTACTGAGCCTTTTGCTCACATTTTTATCTATTTTAAAATCTTACCCCTAGGTGGATATCATCTTAGGATCGGAGAAGAGTCCACTAACTGGACTTACGACCAGTAGAAAATTTGGGTAGGTTGTGGTACAAATCGAGGCATGTAAGATCTTTAACTTTCTTTTATTTCTGGACTGTAGTTGTATGGTATCATTGTCAATACTACATGTGTGTGCACAATATGTGGGCCAATGGGACTCATACTCGTTCCACCCTGTATTTAAAGATTATTATTGTTCTCTTTATTTGTTTAATTACTTCGATGGTTTATTTTAATTCCTTAAATTAATCTATTCAAATGATTTTAAAATTTCCTCATTTTTATTTATAAATCAAATTCTAAAACCTAATTTTTAACTAAATCTTTATTTAATTGTCTTAATTAAACCACCACGTCACCTCCCATACTCCGAGGCGTGACAGACAATAATGTAATATTTATCTTATAATACTCAAAGAATTGTATCTTAAAAGAAAATCACAGAATTAAGATGTTTTTTATTATGTTTTTTAGTAATAAACATGACTTATCATTTAACCTTAAGAGCATGTTTAGCGTGCTAGATTAAGACTAACATAAAGATAAATAGTCTGAATCCCATATTTACTAGAAAATATTGACAAAATAATTAATCTATTGATCAGAAAATAGTCCAATATTTATGGGATAACTTGTCCCACATTATCCCACACATAACTTGGGATTATCAATCCCATGACCGGATTAGATTTTTTTTTTTCAAGTTATAGAAAAAATAATCCCATGACTCGATCAAATTATAGAGATGATATACAATTCTTTCTTGGTGATGTTTTTAGAAGGTATTTATGCTACAGTAAGGAATTTTGGATCGGTTCTTTCGTGGGTGGTCATTATGTTATCCATTGATTGATTCATTATTTACACTATTTCTTGAAAATCAAAACCTAAACGGTAATGCCCAAATTTGAAGAAAAATATCCAAGAGGATTTGCAGCAATGATGGCACACCGGAGTGGACAAAGATAAGATACCCCAAAAACAGAAGCTCCCAAAATTTATGGGTCTTTTCACTATTTGATTGCTTTTTAATAATTGCATTAAGTTAGTCCAGTCCCATAGTACACTAAACATATTATAGGATTAAAGTTAATCCAAACAAATCCTACCCTATCCAATCCTAATTTCATAATCTGATCCCATCTAGCGTGTCAAGGCATAATTCCACTCGATTCATGTCATTAATATACCACAGTAGCAATTTGAGGCTAAAGGCTATTTCTCCAATTCAATTTCCCATCCATTCAGTCGATGAAGGTACAAAGAATACAAGAATTATTCTAAATTTTTTTAATGTCTACAGGCTTCCGGTCAACAAGAAATTTAAGGATAAATGTCACGAATTTCTCCCCAACTGTATCACTTGTGTCAATATGCTCCCGAACTTTAAAACGTACATATTGTGTCCCTTAGGCATAATATTTCTCCGAATACACCCCTAAACTTTGAAACATTGTGTTTTTGAATGGAATTGCTAAATTTACGTTTGATTTAAGAATTAATATGTCACAAACTCTATACTGGGTGGTGATGTGATGGTTTAATCAAGTTAATTAAGCAAACTTTAACTAAACTAGTCAAATAATTAATTGGGTTATTTATAACAATATGATAAATTTAAAACTTTTTAGAAAATTACTATTTAGTAAGTTCTAGTAAATAATTTTATAATTAAACCAAATGTCTCACGACCCTTTAGCAAGGTCTTACTTGGCGGTGTACTACAATTCACCAAGGGGAATTTTAAAACAAACATATAAAATCATGAGCAAAAGGCTCAGTAGGACTTTGGTTTCTAAATCATTGTTTATAAAATAAAGTAAATGAATTTAAAAGCATTTTTAGCAGAATATTAAGTGATTAAACAAACTCATACTTACCACTTTCCATCTGAAATCTTTGGAATTCATCATAAACGATTAATCAAATCTATGTTTATCTTGGATCACATATCATTATTCTTTATGTAGAAAGCCTACTAAATCATCACTGAAGTGGCCTAGCTGGGTTTTGAGACCTGCCTCTAAGGTTGTGTTGGAAAATGAGCACACAACAGAATTTTAAAAAATTTTAAATCAGAGTAATTTTCAAAACACAAGTTTGACATACTACATACATAAATTAATAAGATCTTACTAACCTTTAGTATGTCGAATGGCTCCTAGAATCTCTGAAGAGAAGAACATTCTAGAAGAGCTTCAACAAATTAGTCTTCTTTACTATTCTCTATCCACGATCAGAGTGTGTGCAGGCACATGTCGTTCAGCTCTTCCCCGATGACTCTCCTTTCAACAAATTGAGAGGACCTAGAGCCAAAGTTCACGATTGTAAACAATAGTCCTCAAGAGGTTTTAGAGTATCTAACAGTAGAGTACTCACTCTAAACCTCTCAACTGATTTGAATAGCTAAGAAAACTCACTCTCTATTTATAGAGGTCGAATCCAAGGTTGGTCATTATCAGATAAGGCCTCAAAAATTCAAATCTGGATCAACTGGTGGTAAAATTACATCAAAAATGTGTAATTAGATTATCGTTAAATCAGCTGGATGAACGTGCTCCATCGGCAAGCCAAACTAACAAATTCGCCTACCGAACTTGCGATAATATGACCCCTGAGAATCTTTTATTTTCCACTCAAGATTCTTTGAATAGAGACTCAATTTTAATTCAAATTACCCAATAAAGAAGTTATATGATTAAAACAATCATATCTAGATAATAGATAATCTTAAGGAAAATAAATATTCCTGATAATTCAACAAGTTTATCCTGAATTAATATACAAAATTAATTCAATTGACAAATAGACATAAATTATCTAATCCTAACAAATTTCAGTTAATCTAATAATTTAACATAAGTCACTAATTTATTAGAAAAGCATATCGCATCGTTATAGGATTTATTATGAGCTAGCAAAGGGGACCAAATGGACTTATATAATTCAAGCTCTGGTAATTATAAAATATAATATCCTAGATACATATTATATTTTATAACAATCAACTCTAACACTACTTTGCAAAAAGCTTAGACTTATACTCTTGAACTATATAAATTATGAAGCTCCAAATTAGCTAAGTAGTGTTCATGACATGTCATAATGTATCGTATCCTCACAGGATATTCATAATCAGCTTCAGGATAAATTCCATCTTACTTTCTTGATTGTTTTTTATCTTATGTTCAGTTATCTCACCATTGGAAAACTTACTATCTAAAGATGATATACCATTCGGTTACACCTGCACATCCAAATGATTGAGTGCTCCAATTTTTCAATTACAAGATAACGCATATAAGAAAATATCATTGACTCCACCAATGGAGCTATGGATTCCACATCTATGAATAACAAGTCTATGCTATCAAGAGTCATGTCTTCAACATACTAATATGCGCACCATCACAAAGTCAGGATGTCACCCTTTGATACATCAAACGACAAAAGTCAAAATAATGAGCCCATTAGTCATTTCAAAATTACGATACAACACAAATGATTGTCTAAAGTGAATTAATTTGCACAAATGAAATTATTAATCTAAATCAATTCCACTTTATGTCCTAATCAAATACATCATTACCTATGACAATGTACCAATGTTTCTACTTACGGAGTCTAACTCCGATGGCCAAGACAAGCCATCTCCTGTCAAGGTTGTAGACAACATAACAATCTTAGCATGAATAAAGCACCCAACTTTATTCCTTCGATTATAGATCTTATGATTTAGACTATTACCTTTAGAATTATATCTTTTGCATAATCTATCCATCATATGCTTGATTCTTAAAGGTTTAGATAGACAGTCTCAGACTTTTGTTTGCTTAACATATATTTAACAAATATGAAAGTAAAGAGGATAACATTTGGTATATAAACAATAAATAAATTCTTTATGATAAAATGTCTCCAAAAACATATTACAACATTTTACTCCTTAGGGTATACATGTCTAACAATCTCCCACTTGCACTAAGTGAGTAAATTTGATGCATCATGCATCCCTATAACTTCCGCCTGCCTCTCGAAAATCCTTATAGTTAGTGTCTTTGTGAATGGATCAGCTAAATTGTCCTCAGATACAATTTTACACATAACAACTATTAGACATGTATGCCCTAAGGTGTAAAATATTGTAATTTGTTTTTGGAGACATTTTATTAATAAGAATTTATTTATTGTTCATATACCAAATATTGTCCTTTTTATGTTCATATTTGTTGAATGTATGATAAGCAAACAAAAGTCTAACACCATCAGTCTAAACCTTTAGGAATCAGGTATATGATAGACAATTATGACGAAGATATGATTCTAAAGGCAATAGTGTAAACCATAAGATCCACAATCAAGGGAATAAAGTTGGGCACTTTATTCATGCTAAGATCATTATGTTGTCTACATTCCTGATGAGAAATGGTTTGTCTTGGCCATTGGAGTTAGACTCCATGAGTAGAAACATTGGTGCATTATTATAGGTGACGATATATTGGATCAGGACATAATGTGGAATTGATTTGGATTAATAATTCCATTTGTGCAAATCAATTCACTTTAGACGATCATATACGTTGTATATTAATTTTGAAATGCCTAATGGGCTCGTTATCTTATCTTATGTCTTTTGATGTACCAAAGGGTGATATCTTGACTTTATGATGGTACGTTGTATCATCTTGAAATTAATTAAATGTTATTAGAGTTTAAAGGGGTGAATTAGTGTGCCATAATGTAATTTGAACTTAATTTAACTATTTTGTAATATTTTCAAATTAATTTTATTTATATTTTATTTTTAATCACTTCTAATAATTTTTATATGTTATTTTAAATTTTGAAACAAAACAATTTGTTAAATACCAAACACGTCCTTTTTGAAAGCTGTGTGCTGCACACTGTTTTCTTGCTGAAATCAACCTCCCCTCCTCTTTATATAATTTCTTCTCTCCCTCTCTCTTTCACTCATTGTCTTTCTCTCTCTCAACTCCCGTTCTCTCTCTCTCTCATCACTCACATTCACTGCCTCTCTCTTTCTCTCTTCTCTCTCTTTTAATTCAAAAACCTTGAGTTCCAACTTCAATCCTCTATTGAATTGGAAGTTTGGGAACGCGATTGAGAAACCACAAACTTGATTCAAAGATTAAATCAAGGTTAATTTTCAAAATTTTAAACTTTATATAAATTTTTCTATTTTCTTTGCGTTTTGAAATTTGAGCTTTTTTGAGCTTAGAAAACCTTGAATCTAAGTAAGTAGAACCCAAAACATCTAGAATCTAGGCTTAGTTTGATAAAAAATGGATTTGAGTAAGGTTTTTCCATTTTTCTCTATTTTTCTATTTTTGAATTTCTTGAATTTTTTATGCAAATCTAGTTTAAACTAGTTTAAAGATGTTCTATTAAGTTTTTCTATCATGTATGAGTGTTTTGCATGCTTGAGAATTGAGAAAACAGGTTAAAAATGAAGATTCGAGCTCAGCGAGGCTGAGACTCAAGTTCTAAAAAATTCTAGAATTTTCTAGTTTGGCAAGACAAACTTGAAGTTCGACAGGCTAGATTCATGAGTCTGGTAGGCTGGACTCACACCTTGGTAGGCTGAATCTAGAAACAGTTTGATAGGCCAGTCCTAATTTGTCGGTAGGCCAAACTACATAGTTTGGTAGGCCAGACCAGGGGAGCCAACAGGCCAATCAGACTTTGTAAAAATTTACAATTTTTCACTCGTTTTCATTGTTTTGAACCCCGATAGAAATTTTAATCTTGCAGTTTGATTTTATGGACTTAAATGGCACACTAGGACACCATGGGATAGTTTGGCAACATGAGACATTATAAGCTAGATACTGATAAATTTAGTTTATATTTAAGGTTGTTCATGGTTCCATGGAGCTAACTTATAGTGGAGCGAGACTACGGTGTTGGACATTAGCATGGATATTGAGGTAGGACTTATTCCTCTTCCTTGGTAGCCAAGTTTTCAAAATGATTTTTGGCCTCAAAATGATTTCTTTCAAAATATTTTTCAATGATTGATTGAAAAAGGTTTTTATTAGTCATATTCATAAAACAGTAGAATTAGATGTATTTCATAATGAATCGCATAATGAATGTAATGGAAATTGCTTGGTAAAATGAGATTTGAATAACTATAAAAATACATAGATGGGAATGATGCCATATTCCAAGATCGGGTCGTATAGTATGTGACCTTGGAGGTAGGTCCTGAAACCCAGCTAGGCCACTTCGATGGTGATAATTATGGTTTGCCCAAGAAAGATAAAAAGGTACTTTCAAGACAAATTGATTTTTGATAAGATTAATTTTAATGAATTTATCTAATTAATTCTGTTTTCTAATTGTTTTTCTTGATTGAGAAATTTATATTTAAATTATTTATCTATTTTAAAGCATAGTCATACTAAGGCTTTAGCTCACCTTTTTATTTGTTTTCAAACCCTTCCCCTTTAGATGGAATTCAGCTTAAGATTGATGAAGAGTCTACCGACCAGACTCGCAAGCAGTAGAAGCCGAGTAGGTTATTTGTATTAATTAATCAAGGCATGTATCATTTTATCTTTCTTTTTTTATATTAGACTATGGTTGTGATTTAATTATTGTCGTACTATGTGTGTGCATAAGTTGTGGGCTTGGTGGGATCCAACATGCATTTCTCTCTCTTTATTATTTTATTTCATTTTGTTTTATCTTACTTGTTTAATTATTATAAATGTTTGCTTAAAAAAAGTTTTAAATTATCACATTTTTCATTTTTAATTAAACTCTTTACTTGCTTTTAATTAAATTTTAATTTAATTAACCTAATTAATCCACCACGTCACCTACCGTATTCCAGGGCATGGCAGAATGATATCAGAGCCCTAGGTTATGAACTTTGCAAATTGTGCACACATAGATACGACAATGAAATACCACGATAGTTTAATTTTGTATTCAGAAGTAAAAGAATGGCACCTAGGCGTTGTTCATTTGCTACTGATGCAAGCTCGAGAAATGAGGAAAGTATGATGGGGGCAATGCTTGCTGCTTTTCAATGGATGGTAGCAAGGGCAAGACTGAAGGATTCTAAGGCAAGTCGTCGGCATACATACTTTAAGGAGCTTCGACGTGCATCTGTTTTGACCTTCGATGGAAGTGGGGAACCGTAGGTGGCTGAATGTTGGTTAGATTTAGTTGTGAAACACCTGGATACCCTTGGCGTGCTAGCAGAGTATCATGTGGAGTTTGTAGCCTATAAATTTGAAGGTGGTGCCAATACTTTAAGCTAAACTCCTGGAGAACATTGGGAACATTAGTTAGGATAGGTTCGAGGAGCTATTCTATGACTGTTACTTTCCACAAAGATATCGAGATCAGAAGGCTGTTGAATTTTACAGATTGGAGTAGGGTGATATGTCAGTTCAAGAGTACGAGGTAAAGTTTACTAAGTTGGCCAGGTTTGCTCTATTCACTGTAACATCGGAGCATGAGAAGTATATTAAGTTCCAAAAAGGGCTTAAGGCTTCCATTTGATGATAGGTGGTTTCCTTGAGACTTAGAAATTTTGGTGAGCTTATGTTGTCAGCTATATTTATGGAAAATGATTATACGCAATATTGTAAGGATCAAGCAAGGACATCAAGAGGACCACAAAGGAGCAGTAGAAGGAGCACTAGTAGCTATCCAACTCGAAGGAAGAGTCAACATGGTAATATAAATAGTAGAAGCAATAGTTCATCCAGCAGTAGGCGCAACAATCCCTACAGTTCCCATTACCACTATTGCCAGCAGTCAGGACACATCAAAAGAAACTGCCCAATCAGGAGTGCTCGTCTAGGACTTCAGGCTAGAGAAGGAGCTAGTTGTTAGCCTTAGTCATAGACTTTACCTCCACGTCAACAATTCCCTCAACTATAGTTCCATCAGTTCACTCCCCAGCAACTACCATACCTAGTACAAGGATACAAGCCGTAGAACTTCCAACGTAATGCCCCTCAGTATCGAGTACCAAGTACAGCTAGCATGTAGTTGCCTTCATCGCAGCAATATTGGTCGACAAATGTAGGACCTAGCAATGTTGGTAGAGGAAAAGGGAAAGCTTCAGTGCAGGTTCATACCATGACATCAAGGAATTCAAATGCCCAAACCAACAATGCAATTGTTGATGGAATAGTTCTAGTTTCTCAATCCTTAGTACATGTTTTATTTGATATTGGTGCCACTTATTCTCTCATTTCCAGTTCTTTTGTACATGCCTTAGTGTTAGAGATAGAAGAGTTTGATGAGCCTTTACTTACTGCTTCACCCTTGGGGAGGGTGTGTGTGAACTGTGTATGTAAATCTTGTAAAATAAAGATTAGGAGTGAGATTCTAAAGAGTGATTTGATTGTAATCCCCATGAGCTCATATGATGTAATCCTAGGGATGGACTGATTGTCTAACTACAATGTTGTTGTAGACTACCAAGTTAAGAAAGTGACTTTAGTGTCCGATAGGGGAATGACGATCATTTACTAGGGTGGTGATGATCGAACGATGAGTTAACATCTCATGAAGACATGTCTCAGAGGACAGAAGAATCTAGCTTGCTATGCCTTCCTCATGAACTTAGAAGGAGAGTTTAGTGCATCGAGAAGAAATGCAGCAATTCCAGTGGTTGATGACTTTAAAGATGTCTTCCCCGATGAGTTACCAGGATTCCCACTACATCAAAAAATTGAGTTCGGCATTGAGTTGCTTTCGAGAACGGCTCTGATTTTTGTAGCACTTTATCATATGGCACCGGTAGAGATGAAAGAATTAAGAAAGCAACTTCAGGAGCTTGCTGATAAGAGATATATCTAAAATAGCACATCATCATGGGAAGCACTGGTTTTATTCGCTAAGAAGCATGATGGAACCATCAAGTTATGCATAGGCTATAAGCAACTAAATCGAGTCACTATGAAGAATAAATATCCTCTGACCAGGATCAATAAGTTATTCATTCAGTTAAGAGGTTTATGATAGTTTTCAAAGATAGATTTATGTTCAGGATACCACCATCTTAGGATTAAGAAAGAGGACATCCCAAAATAGTTTTCACGACTTGGTATAGATACTTTGAGTTTCTTGTAATGCTATTTGGGTTGACAAATAATCCGACAGCTTTCATGGACCTGATGAATAAGATATTCAAGCCTTATTTAGATCAGTTCATGATCGTGTTCATCAACGATATCTTGGTCTACTCTAAGATTTAGGAGGACTATGAACAACACCTTAGGATCGTGCTTCAGACTCTATGGGAGCACCAGTTGTATGCCAAGAAAGAAAAGTATGAGTTTTGATTGACAAAGTTTTCTAGGACATGTCATCTACGAACAAGGCATCTTAATGGATCCTTTTATGGTAGTAGCTATAGTGGAGTGGGGACGACCGAGAATGTAGTAGAGATCTATAATTTCTTAGGACTCATAGGATACTACAGGAAGTTTGTGAAGGACTTCTCAAAGATAGCAACTCCACTGAAATGACTGATAAGGAAGAATGTCAAGTTTGAATGGGATGAAGAATGCAAGTTTGCCTTCTAGGAGTTAAAGGATTGGTTGACTACAGCTCTAGTGTTGATTATCTTGAATTGTGATGACCGTATGAAGTTTATATAGATGCTTTAGGATGTGGACTTGGATGCGTGTTGATGCAACAAGGATATCTGGTGGCATATGGATTGAGACAGTTACAACCTCATGCGCAGAATTATCTTACTCATGACTTAGAGCTCACAGTAGTGATTCATGCGCTAAAGATTTGGAGATGTTATTTGTACAGGGCGACGTTTTAGGTTTTCTCCGACCACAAAAGTTTGAAGTATTTGTTCACCCAAAGGGATCTAAACTTGAGGTAGTGAAGGTGGATCGAATACATGGAAGATTATGATTTTCAATTGTGGTACCATCCCAGGAAAGCTAACGTAGTCGTAGAAGCGCTTAGCCAAAAATCTTGAGGGATTCTCACTTGCTTGGCTCTTGAGGATTGGAAAAGAAATGCAATAGTGAGTGAGTATGGGCTACAATACTATGAAGACTATGATCAAGTTTCGGTGTATTATATGGAGATAACCCCAACTCTTGTTTAGATGGTGAAATAGAATCAGTAGAAAGACCAGCACCTTCTAGACACGAATTCAAAATGGAGAGCAATTTGAGGAATGCAGAATACGTGCTGATGGATTGTTGTATTTTAGGAAGCATCCAGCAAGTCCAGCAATCGCGAAAGTGACGAAGGCTATAATGGATGAAGCCCACAAGTCTCAATTCGCTATTCATCCGGGGAGCATGAAGATGTATCGTAATCTAAAGAGGCAATATTGTGGAGAGGCATGAAGAAGGATGTTTGAGAATACATGGCCAAGTGTGCGACTTGTCTCCAAGTGAAAGCCAAACACCAAAAGCTAGTAGGTCAGCTTCAGCCTCTTCTTATTCTAAGGTGGAAATGGGAGCACATCATAATGGATTTTCTTATCGGTTTGCCGAGGACAAAGCAAAGGCACGATGCAATTTAGGTCGTGGTTGATAGGTTGAAGAAATCAACGCATTTCATTCCTTTCAGGTCAACATGCTCGAGGAAAGTTCTCAAGGAGCTATGCCTATAGAATATAGTGAGGTTGCATGGAGTCCCTTTATCCATCACATCCGATAGGGATACCTGATTTAATGCTAAGTACTAGAGGAGCTTTTAGGAGGCCTTTGGAATGAACTTGAACTTTAGCATGGCATTTCATCCTCAAACGGATAGACAATATGAGCGGGTTATTCAAATCCTCAATGACATGTTACATGTGTGTGTGTGTGTTAGATTTTGGCGAGAACTGGAATTAGTATTTGCATCAATAGAGTTTGCATACAATAGTTATCAAGCGAGCATTGGCATGGCACCATTTAAAGCGTTGTATGGACGATCATGTCGGTCACCAATGTGTTGGGTAGAATCGAAAGACTGGATTGTTCTTGGGCCAGATGAGATCCATAACAACAACGAGAAAGTTGTCGTAATTTGAGATCGATTAAAAGCAGCCCAGAGTAGACAAAAAAGTTATAGAGATAGAAGACATCAACCCTTGGAATTCGAGGTAGGGGATTTCATTTTCTTGAAAGTCTCACTGCCAAGGGTATATCACGATTTGGTGTAAGTGGGAAACTTGCATCAAGGTATGTTGGGCCGTTCGAGATTACTCAATGCGTTGGTGTGGTCACCTATCGACTCGATCTTTTTCTCGAGCTTTCTCATGTTCATGATGTGTTTCATGTGTCAATGCTTCGTAAGTGTCAGCTCTAGCAAAATAAAATAGTCTCATTCCATGATGTGTATATCTAGGAGGAACGACATATGAGGAGGTGCTGGCTCAGATTATTGATCGAAAAGTGATCAACTTATGACGTTGCGACATACCGTTAGTGAAGGTCATGTGGCAGCATCACGGGGTAGATGAAGCCACTTGGGAATTAGAATCCACTATGTAGGAGTTATATCTACATTTGTTCTATTTTTGAGAGTTGTAACACCTCGAAATTAATCAAGTGTTATTATAGTTTAAAATAGTGAATTAGTGTGCCATAATGTAACTTGAACCTAATTTAACTATTTTTTAATATTTCCAAATTAATTTTATTTTTAATCACTTCTAATTATTTTTATATGTTATTTTGAATTTTGAAATAAAATAATTTGTCAAATACCAAACACGTCTAGTTTGAAATCTGTGTCCTGCACATGGTTTTCTTACTGAAAACCACCTCCCCTCCTCTTTATTTAATCTCTCCTCTCCCTCACTATTTCACTCACTCTCGTTCTTTCTATCAGCACACACTCTCTCTCTCTCTTGTCTTTCTCACTCACTACCTCTCTCTTTCTCTGTTCTCTCTCTTTTAATTCAAAAACTTTTGAGTTCCAACTTCAATCCTCCATTGAATTAGAAGCTTGGGAACATGATTGAGCAACCACAAACTTTATTCAAAGATTAAATCAAGGTTAGTTTTCAAAATTTTAAACTTTTTCTATTTTCATGCATTTTCATGTAGATTTTATCAGATACTAATCCTGATTTGATTTTCATTCAAAATTTTAAAGCCTTATCTGATAAGGACTAACTCCTAAGGCTAACCTCTATAAAAGAGGAGTGAGTCTCTTTATTATTTAGATTAGTTGAGAAATTACAAATTACAATGAGACTCTATCAGTGGAACTCTAAAGCTTCCCAAAAGGCTATTATTCATAAATCACAAATTATAGCTTTGGGTATTCTCTACTAGTTGGAAGTAGAGTCACTTAGTGGGAAAGTTTAACAATATGAGCCCACACTCACTTCGATCGTTGATAGACAATAACAAAGAAGACTAGTTGGTTGAGGCTCTTTTGGAACGTTACTTCTCTTCACGGATTATGGGAGTTCTTTGGCATTCAAAGGTTAGTAAGATCTGATTAATTTATGCATATAGTGTGTCAAACTTGTGTTTTGAAAAAAACTTTAATATAAAATTTTTAAAATTCTACTGCACACTATTTTTCTAACAATTGGTATCAGAGCTATGGTTTTTAGATAATTTTTAAGTTTGTGATCATGCTATGTGTATAAATTATGTGACCTTGATCTCTCCTATATTTGAATTTAATTTTATAGAGATTTGGCACTTTAGGGTTTCTATATGCTTTTCTGTGGTCATGGATTATATGGTGAATGTTTATTAATTAATTATGGTTGATTAAACTATTATTTAATTATCAACTAGTAAATAAATTCATACCGGTTATGGTTCCTTAGAGGTTAGAATATGTATATAGGTTTTTCATATAATTAGATGGCAGACTATCATCTCCATCTAGGAATTACTATTTAATTTTGAATTTGTAAGAATTTTGTAATTAGAAACTTGTTTGGTTAAGGAATCTAGTGAGATTTGGGTCATAGCTTCTGGTGCAACTAATCATGTTTGTGTTTCTTTGCATCAGTGAAGACTTCATGCTTTAGATGGGTGATGGATCCTTGGTCTTAGCTGAAGCAATGGGAGATGTCTATCTTTATTTTGATAATTATAGGAATTTAATTTTGTGAGATTGCTTTTATGTTTCTAAATTGAAAAGGAATTTGATTTCTATAGCTTGTTTATTTAAAAACTCTTATTTAGTTTCTTTCAATAATAAAGTGGTGATTCGTAAAAACAAATCTTTTATTTGTTCTAGATAGATTTAAAATAATGTGTATTTTAACAAACTTAAGATGGACTTATTGTTTATTGCTGACATAAATAATAATAACTCTAAAATACTTAAAACTTCTCATTCTAATAAGACTTATCTTTGGCATTTGTGCTTTGGTCATATTAACCTGAATAGGATTCAAATGTTGGTAACGGATGGACTTTTAAGTCACTTAAAAGTGGAATCTATACCTTAATGTGAATCTTGTTTGAAGGGTAAAATGACCAAAAGACCATTTGAATATAAGAGCAATAGGGCTGAAGGAGTTCTAGAACTTGTGCATAGTGATGTTTATAGACCGATGAACATCTGGGCACGAGGAGGGTATGACTATTTTATCACTTTTATTGACGATTACTTAAAGTATGGGTATGTGTACTTGATGCACCATAAAAGAAAAACTTTTGACTAGTTCAGGGAGTTTCGAGCTTAAGTGGAAAAGTAATTGGTTAGACCTATAAAGGCACTTCAATCTAATCGAGGTCGAGAATACCTCACTGATGAGTTCTTGGACACTTATTAGAGAATGGGATTTTATCCCATTTGACTACACAGGGCACTCTGAGCAGAATGGCATGGTTGAGAGAAGAAATAGGTCTTTGTTAGACATGGTCAAGTCTATGATGAGTTATTCATCATTTCCTTTATCCTTTTGGGGATATGCACTACAAGCTGCATGTTATCTTTTGAACAATGTGCCTTCAAAATTGCTCCCTAAAACTCTTCACAAGTTGTGGACAGGAAAGAAGACATCCTTAAACTATATTCGCATATGGGGATGTCCAGCTCATGTCCTGTTTAAGGATGCGAATAAGTTAGAAGCATGTTTAGAAGTCTGCATGTTTGTAGGATAGCCAAAAGGGACTAAAGGGGGTTATTTTTATAACTCAAAGGAAAATAAAGTCATGGTTTCAACTAATGCAACTTTTCATGAGGAGAGTTACATGGATGACTTTAAACCTCAAAGCAAAGTGGTGCTTGAGGAGTCAAGGAGTGATTCAATCACTCCAAGGGTTCTGGTAGTAACCACTCCAATCGGTGTAGAAAAACCAAATGAACCTGAACAACAACCTAAGCTGCTTCAGCATAGTGGGAAGATCGAGCATCAACTAGAGAGGTATTTTTTACGGGTGAGGCCTTCTTGACTGAACCGGATGTACATAACAAGAATCGTTATACTTACATAGAGGCTATGGAGGATGTTGATTTGAAACTTTGGACAGAGCCCATAAACATAGAGATAAAGTCTATGGAGACTAATCGGGCCTAGGAGCTTGTGGATCTTTCTGAAGGCATAAAACTCATAGGGTGTAAGTGGATCTACAAGAGGAAAAGAGGAGTAGATGAAAAAGTCGAAACCTTTAAGGCTAGATTGGTGCCTAAGGGTTACATGTGAAAGGAAGGAATCGATTACAAGGAAACCTTTTCACCTGTAGACATGCTTAAGTCCATCCAAATTCTCTTGTCCATAGTTGATGCGCTCGACTACAAGATTTGACAGATGGATGTGAAGACGGCTTTTCTAAATGGCTATCTCGATGAGTCCATTTGTATAGAACAACCAAATGGGTTCAAGGTCAAGGGTCAAAAGGGTAAGCTTTGTAAGCTGATAAAGTCAATAGATGGACTTAAGCAAGCTTCCCGTTCTTGAAGCATAAGATTTGATCAAGTGATCAAGACTTATGAGTTCTCACAAAATGTGAAAAAACCATGTGTGCACAAATACATTAAGGATAGGAAGGTGGTTTTTCTGTTGCTCTATATAGATGATATTTTGCTAATTGGCAATGACGTTGGGGCATTGTCATCGGTCAAATTATGGTTGACCAAGTAGTTTTATATGAAGCACTTGGGTGAAGCTAATTTTGTTCTCAATATCTAGATTTTTTAGGATAGAAAGAACAAAATGATAGCTTTGTCATAAGCTGGCTACATAGATAAAATTCTCAAGAGGTTTGCAATGTAGGATTCCAAGAAAAGTGGGCAATCATCTAAGTCTAGAATTACTCTTCCTAAGAAAGACTTTCCAAAGCCTGAGGAAGAAAGAGAATACATGAAGAAGGTGCCTTATGTTTCGGTAGTGGGTAGTCTCTTGTATGCCATGCTTTGCACATGACTAGATATTTGTTATACAATTAAGATACTTAGGCGGATCTGAGGCTGAACCACTTGGTTGCGGTAAAGCATATTTTTAAGTACCTAAGAAGGACTCGAAGGTATATGCTTGTGTATTCAGATGAGGACTTAACTCTTCTAATATATACTGACTTAGATTTCCAATCTTGTCTGGATTCGAGGAGATAGACTTTAGGTTTTGTGTTTACTTTGGGTAGCGGTGCCATTAGCTGGAGAAGTATGAAGCAAGATTGCACTTCAGATTCAACAATAAAGGCCTAGTATGTGGCAGCTAGTGATGCTTCAAAAGAAGCAGTGTGGCTTCGCAAGTTCCTTGGGGATCTTGAGGTAGTTCTTGGTATGGATAAGGCAGTATCATTATACTGTGATAATAGTGTGATGGTAGCTAATGCTAAGGAACCAAGATTTCACAAGAAGAGTAAGCATATTGGTCGAAAGTGTCATGTAATAAAAGACTTCGTCGAGGGCGGGCATATCACGGTGTACAAAATCGCATTCGAGGACAATTTAGATGATCCTTTCACAAAGACACTTATTGGGAGAATCTTCGAAGACATGTGGAAGCTATAGGAATGCAAGATTTGTCATATTTACTCACTTAGTACACGTGAGAGGTTATTAGACATGTACGCCCTAAGGAGTAAAAATGAAATATGCTTTTGGAGACATTTTTAACAATAAAGAATTTATTTATTATTTATATACCAAATCTTGTCCTCTTTACGTTCATATTTGTTGAATATATGTTAAGCAAACAAAAGTCTGAGGGTGTCATTCTAAACCTTTAAGAATTAGGCATATGATTAACAGATTATTCGAAAGACATGATTCATAAGGTGATAGTCTAAATTATAAGATCTGCAATTGAGAGAATAAAGTTGGGCACTTTATTTAGGCAAATATTGTTATGTTGTCTATATCCCTAGCAGGAGATGGTTTATCTTGACCATCGGAGGTAGTCTTCGCAAATAGAAACATTGGCATGTTGTCATAGGTGATGATGTGTTGGATTAAGACATAAAGTGAATAGATTTGGAATAATAATTCTATCTAAGCAAGGCGATTCACTTTAGACAATCATTTGTATTGTATCTTAATCCTGAGATGAATAGTAGGCTCATTGTCTTGACTTATATCTTTTGATGTACCAAAGGGTGACATCCATAATTTAATAGTGATACGCATGTCGGTATGTTGGAGGCATGACTCTTGATAGCGTAGAATTGTTATTGATAGATATAGAATCCATAGCTCCTGTTTAGGAGTAGTTGATATCCTCTCATGTTCGTTATCTTGTAATTGGGAAACTAAAGTGCTCAACCATTTGGATACATTAGTGTAACCAAATGGTATATTGTCTTTGGATGGTAAGTTTTCCAATAGTGAGATAATGGAACATAAGATAAAAATAATCAAGAAGGTTAGATAGAACTTGTTCTTAAGCCAATTATGGATAATCCTATGGGGATATGATACATTAAGATATCTCATGGAGACTTAGCTATACAGGCTTTGTAATTCTATATAGTTCGAGAGTATAGTTTCAAGCTTTTAGTAGAGTAGCGTTGGAGTTGATAATTATCAAGTGTATATCTGGGATATTGAATTTCATAAATATCAGGAGCTTGAACTATATAGGTGCATTTTGTCCCCTTTGCTAGCTCACAAAAATCCTGCAACGATATGGCATGTTTTTCCAATAATTGGTACTTATGTCAGATTCATTAGATTGGTTAAAATTCAGCAAAATTAGATAATTCATGTTTATCGGTTGAATTAATTTTTCTGATAAAATTAATTCAAGATAAATTTGTTGAATTACCAGGATAAAAAAATTTATGTCTATTTATTGGTTGGATTAATTTTGTATTAATTTAAGATAAACTTTTTGAATTATCAAGAATATTTATTTTCATAGAGATTATCTAGATATGACTGTTTTAATCAAATAACTTCTTTGAATTAAAACTGAGACTCTATCCCAAGAATCTCAAGTGGGAAACAAAGATTCATAGGGATCTTTTATCGGAGGTTCGGCCAGTCGATCTTTAAGTTCAGCCTGTTCGGCCTACCGACTACGTGATAAAAAGATCACGTGTTTTCACGTATATTTTATCAGATATTGATTTTGATTCAAATTTTTGAAGCCTTATTTGATAAGGATAGACTCCTAGGCCTAACCTCTATAAAAGGGGTGTGAGTCCCTTTATTATTTAGATCAGTTGAGAAATCTAGAGTAAGACTCTATCAGTGAGACTCTAAAACTCCCCAGAAGGCCATCATTCATAAATCACAAATTATAGCTTTTGGTATTTCTCTATTGGTTGGTAGGAGAGTCACCTGGTGGGAAAGATGAACGATGTGAGCCCACACTCACTTCGATCGTGGATAGAGATAACAAAGAAGACTAGTTAGTTGAGGCACTTCTAGAACATTACTTCTCTTCACAATTTGCGGGAATTCTTTGGCATTCAAAGGTTAGAAAGATCTGGTTAATTTATGCATATAGTGTGTCAAACTTCTATTTTAGAAAAAACTCTGATAAAAAAAATTTTAAAATTCTTCTGCGTACTATTTTTCCAACAGGCCTGCCAAAGAAACGATAATTTATTACATGTTTTTGATGTGATTTTATCAAAAGTTGATCCAAATTCAAATTTCTGAGGCCTTATTTGATAATGACAACCTTAGGTTTAACCTCTACAAATAGGGAGTGAGTTTTTGGAGTTATTTAGTTCAGTTGAGAAATTAAGAGCGAGTACTCTAGTATCAGATACTCTGAAACTCCTTAAGGACTCTTGTTCACAATCACAAACCTTGACTCTGGGTCTTCTCAATTGGTTGGATGGAGAGTCACCGGTGGAGGAGCTATACGACACATGCCCACACACACTCTGATTGTGGATAGAGAATAGCAAAAAAGGGCAGTTTTTTTAGGCTCTTTTATAATGTTCTTCTCTACACTGATAGTAGGAGCTCTATGGCATACAATGGTTAGTAAAATCTGATTAATTTATGTGTATAACATGTCAAACTTGTGTTGTAGAAAATACATTGATTTAAAATTTTTAAAATTCCCTGAGGACTAGTTTTTCGACAATTGGTTTCAAGGCTATGGTTTTTACAAAAATTTACGAGTTTGCATTTGAAATTAATTTTTTAGAGAGTTGACACTCTAGGGTTTCTATATATTTATATGTTATCATAAGATTACATGGTGAATGTTTATTAATTAATTATAGTTGATTAAATTATTATTTAATTATTTGTTAATTAATTAATTTGTGCTAGGTATGGTTCCTTAAAGTTTAGAATGTGTATCTAGGTTTTTCATGCAATTAGATAGTGGTCTATTATCATCGTCTAGGAATTATTACTTAATTTTAAATTTATAAAAATTTTGTAATTAAATAATTATTTCGAGTGAAGATAGATCAAAAAAGATGGATGATAGTGTTAGTGATGTGCCCTAGGCCAATTATGTAATGACTACATTTTAACTTTGTTATATTTGCATTTTATTAATAAAGAGGCATTTTCATTATTTTTTTTATTCTAATTCTATAAATAGTTAATTCTGCCTAAGGTCATCAAGTATGTGACTTGAAAGTAAAACTCTTAGGTAAAAATTGAATTATATTCTAAATTATCCCTAGTCGGTCATTATTATTGGGATAATAATGAATGAAGATTAGTATGAAGTTTGACTGATGATTATGTTTTACTAATCATGTGTATGAGATACTAAGTAAACTCATAGATACATATTTAAGAATTGATGTATTGGATCGACCCACTATGAGAATACTGCATGGATAATTGTCATAAGTGATTCTCATCACAATAGTATTATCCTAGTCCTCTGACCTAAAATCACCATGGTTTCCTACATGACAAGTTCTATATTTTGACACAATCTAATATTATCTTTAACAGGATGATGGAATGGATTGTTGTTGGATATAGAGTGAATCATGTGAGAAATATGAGTGATTAAGAAGGAATTTGTCCCTTATTTATCATGAGAAGGATATCTATGGGCCCTCGATAAGTTAGACTGAAGTAAAATGTATGGCCATACTGAAATGAATTGATAAGGGTTATCAATATCAGTCTACTTAAGATCGAGAAATAATATGATTAAATAGTATAAGGATAACATAAACCATGTCTTATGTTTAATCAAGGTATCTAGTGACAAAAGGACTTTAATACTTATTGTGGATTAGGTTATGTCGGATTATTGATATTCACATAACTTGGGTAATCATAATGTCTTGCTAGAGGCCACTTATTGATTTGTGGGCCAGAAACAGAATTTCAAGCCAACTACCAATGTTATGTGAACCTACAGGGTCACGCACTTAGAACAGACCAAGAACGAATTTTGGGTTTACTGTGTCTAGATTCAATGAACCTGATAATGTCTAGATTCGATGTACTAGACATGTCTAGGTTCATTGAATCTGACATTATCTAGATTCTTTGAATCATATTCAAATTACTGACATTATCCAGATTATCTGAATCATATTCGAAGTACTGACATTATTTAGATTTTTTGAATCATATTTGAATTACAGACATTACCTAGATTCTCTGAGTCATATTCGAATTATAGTTTACCCTATTTACAATCTGACTCTCTCTCAAAGTCAATAGATATATATATATATATATATATATGCTTTAGGGTTTTTAGCCAAATTAAGAAGAGAAAAGGCGTTATCTCATTGTAAAAGGCTAAAGACATTAAAACCTTAAAATTAGAGAGAGTCATTTAACAAAAAGGAGAGGGTGCTAGCACACCAATTCATTTTTGAGAGAGTCTATTCATGTGGATACCTGTAGAGGGCTTGCTCTAAGTAACAATTTCTGAATCCAATCCTAAATACTAAAAGCTTGAGTTAGGGTGTCATCGAAGTGAACCCGCTCTCTCCCTTCCAGAATCTTGCCCTTTTTGTCATCCTGGTAAGATTATATGACTTTCTTATCAATCTAATCGAATTGCATAGATCTTGCGAGGGTTTTGTGGGAATTAATTTTAATTTTTCACTGCTTATTTGAATAACAAAATCCAATAAAACTCAACAGATAGTAGTTCTATTATTTTTTTTTTGAGTCTCTAAATTTTATGTTTTTGAATTGTTGAAAATAAGATTGAAAAACTATTTAAAACTATTTCTAGGAAAATGTAAGATCTTCTAGGTCGACAAGCCAAACCCTTAAGTTCGACAGGCTAATGGTCGCAGACTAGCAGGCCCAACCTTTAGTTCAGTAAGCCGTTTGCAGGGTAGATTTCAGCCAGCTCTAGCGACAGGCCAATCTATTAAGTTTCAACAGGTCTATAGGCTATGATTAGTAGGCCAATCACATAGATTAGCGTGCCGACAGAAAGCTATGGGCTTTTAAAAAAGGTGCATTTTTTGATGCAATTTTGATTTTAAGTTTGAGATAATTTTGAGAAACATGAAATTTTGTGATGACTGGAAAAGTGAAGTATTTGATCTATGTGGGATTGAAAACTTGAAGATAGATGCCACATGAAGACAGATACAACTTGAAGATTTAAGGATGAAGAATCGATAATATGTTTCGATTAATATCTAGTAATCTTTAATTTCTTTTCTCTAGGGTGAAACCATGATATTACGGTTGTTTATTATTATTTTTGTTGTAGCTTTGTATGATTGCATTGCATGTCTG
This sequence comes from Artocarpus hirsutus, assembly GCA_946598075.1. NCBI lineage: Eukaryota > Viridiplantae > Streptophyta > Magnoliopsida > Rosales > Moraceae > Artocarpus > Artocarpus hirsutus. Next base: position 11,096 of record CAMOHE010040304.1, on the reverse strand, counting down.
CATTATAATATGATTTGCCATTTATGTTAATAACATGTCATATAGAATAGGGAGTGCTACTCAATAAAAATTGTTCATGCATGTTTTTAAAAATAAAACCTTGATTTCAAAAGATTGAGTAGGAGAAGGTTTTCGAAGAGAAGACCTACGGCCTCCATCATTAGTCCATAGGTAGTACATGGTGGTTCCAATCCTTAAGAAAGGACTTCATCATGTACAGGGTTAGATCTCCAAAAGGATAAGAATATCATCCTAGCCTTTGAGAAACTAAAATTTGTGCTGATGACACCGTGTCTTCCTAAACTTAACAACGAATCCACTAATGAGCAAATCCAAGCATATGATCACTTAAAAGATGCTAACGACTAGGCTCGCTGCTATGTTATGGCTAGCATGAATAACATGCTGTAGGCTCAACATGAAGATTATAACACTACGAAGTAGATCATGGATAATCTTGAAGATATGTTTGGAAGTCAAACCATAACAAAACGGCAAGGGGCACTTTGGAAACTTTTGAACTGCAAACATAGACCGGGGACACCTATAAAGGAGCATATGATGTTAATCATGGGCTACCTCGTTGAGGCACAAGCCCATGAAGTTGATATCGATGCCAAGTCACAAATGACAATGGTTTTTGAGACTCTATCAAAGGAGTTCATCCCATTTAGAGCTTCATACAATTTTAGCAATAGATAGAATGTAACCTTAACAGAGCTAATGAAACAGTTGTAGGAGTCCAAAAATCTAATCAAGGAAGGTCCTGTAGGTGGCGAGGCCAATTTGCCAGCTACATCCAGTTCCAATCCTAACCCTAGGAATAGAAGGAAGTAGAAGGCTAAGAACATGAAATCTTTTATTCCTGCAAATGGCAAGAATGAGAAGAAGAAAAAGAAGAACCTAAAGAAGCTAAGTGCTTTTTTTGTAGGAAGATCGGGCCCATCAAGAAGAATTATAAGGACTTTCTTAGTTGAGGAAGTAGGTGTGACCTTTGGTTATTGAAACTTGTTTGGTTGAGGAATCAAGTGATACTTAGGTCATAGATTTCAGAGCAACAAATCATGTTTGTGTTTCTCTACAGGGGTTTAATGAAATGAAAAGTTTGCTACATGAAGACTTCACACTTTGGATGGGCGATGGATCCTTGGTGTTAGCTGAAGTAGTAGGAGACATTCATCTTTACTTTGATAATTATAGAATTTTACTTTTGCAAGATTATTTTTATGTTCCTATACTTAAAACGAATTTAATATCTACAGCTTGTTTATTTAAAGATTCTTATTTAGTTTCTTTTAATAATAAAGTGGTGATTCGTAAAAGTAAATCTTTTATCTGTGATAGTTGGATGTAAAATAATTTATATTTTATCAAACCCAAGATGGACTAACTGCTTAACACTGAGGTTAATGAAAATAACTCTAAAAGACCCAAGACCTCTCACTCTAATAAGACCTATCTTTGGCATTTGTGATTAAGTCATATTAGCCTAAATGGAATTCAAAGGTTGGAAAGGAACGGACCTTTAAGTCGCTTAAAGGTAGAATCTATACCATAATGTGAATCTTGTTTGGAGGGCAAAATGAACAAAAGACCATTTGGGTCTAAGGGCAATTGGGCCGAAGGGGTTCTAGAACTTGTGCATAGTGATGTTTGTGGTCCCATGATCATTCGGGCTTACGGAGGATATGAATACTTTATCACTTTTATTGATGATTACTCAAGGTATGGGTATGTCCACCTAATGCATCATAAAATCGAAACTTCTAACAAGTTCAGGGAGTTTTGTGCTAAAGCAGAAAAGCAAATAGGTAAACTCATAAAGACACTTCGATCCGACTGAGGTGGTGAATACCTCTTTGATGAGTTCTTGGAACACTTATTAGAGAATGGGATTTTATCCCATTTGACTGCGCCAGGCATTCAACAGCAAAATGACGTAGCTAAGAGAAGGAATAGGCTTTGTTGGATTGGTTAGGTCCATGATAAGTTATTCATCATTGCCTTTATCCTTTTGGAGAAATACACTATAAACCGCATGTTATCTTTTGAACAATGTGCCTTCAAAATCATTCCCAAAACTCCTCATAAGTTATGGACAAGGAAGAAGACATCCTTAAACCATATTTACATATGGGGATGTTCGGCTCATGTCTTGTATAAGGAAGTGAATAAGTTGGAAGTGCATTCGAAAGTTTGTGTGTTTGTATGATATCCAAAAGGGACTAAAAGGGGTTATTTTTATAACCTAAAGGAAAATAAAGTCGTGGTTTCAATGAATGCAACTTTCCTTGAGGAAAATTACAAGAACGACTTTAACCCTCAAAGTGAAGTAGTACTCGAGTTAGTGAGTGATTCGATCACTCTGAAGGTTCCGATAAAAACCAATCCAATCAATGTAGAAAAACTAATGGAACAACAACATAAGGGGCTTTAGTGTAGTGTGAGGATTGGGAGTCAACCCGAGAGGTATATGTTCAATAGTGAGACCTTTTTGGCTAAACTGGATGAATATAATAGGGATCCTAACACTTACAAAGAGGCTATGGAGGATGTTGATTCAAAACTCTAGATAGAAGCCATGAGCACAAAGATAAAGTCTACGAAGACTAATCGAGACTGGGAACTTGTTGATCTTCTCAAAAGGGTAAAACTCATAGGGTGTAAGTGGATTTATAAGAGAAGGAGAGGAGCAGATGGAAAAGTCAAAACCTATAAGGCTAGACTGATAGCTAAAGGATACATGCAAAAGGAAGGAATTGATTATGAGGAAACCTTTTTACCTATAGCCATGCTTAAGTCCATCTGCATTCTTTTGTCCATATCTATCGCTCTCGACTATAAGATTTGGCAGATGGATGTCAAGGCAGCTTTTCTGATTGGCTATCTTGATGAGTCTATATATATGGTACAGCTAGATGAGTTCAAGGCTAAGGGTCAGGAGGGTAAGGTTGGTAAGCTGCTGAAGTTAATTTATGGACTTAAGCGGGCTTCTTGTTCTTGGAACATAAAATTTGATTAGATGATCAAGACTAATGAGTTTGAATAAAATGTAGATGAACCATGTGTTTACACACACATTAAGGATGAGAAGGTGGTTTTTTTACTACTCTATATCGATGACATTATGCTAATTGGCAATGACGTTGGGGCATTGTCATCGATCAAATTATGGTTGACCAAGCAGTTTAACATGAAAGACTTAGGTGAAGCTAATTATGTTCTCGATATCTAGATCTTTTAGGATAGGATGAACAAAATAATAGCTTTGTCCCAAAGGGGTATGCCATGCTTTATACATGACCAAATATTAGTTATACAGTCGAGATAGAAAGTCAATTTCAGTCGGATCTAAGACCAAACTACTGGGTTGTGGTTAATCATATTTTCAAGTCCCTGAGAAGGACTCGAGGGTATATGCTTGTATATTTAGTTGAGGATTTAGCAACTCTAGGATATACTAATTCAGATTTTCAATCTAGTCTAGATTTAAGGAGGTCGACTTCTGGTTTTGTGTTTACTCTATGGGACCGTGCTATTATTTGGAGAAGTTTCAAGCAAGATTGCACTTCAAATTCAACAATGGGGGTTGAGTATGTGGCAGTTAGTGATGCTTTGAAAGAAGCAGTGTAGCTCCGTAAGTTCCTTGGGGATTTTGAGGTAGTTCTTGGTACGGATAAGGTAGTATCGTTGCGTTATGATAACACTATAGTTATAACTAATGCTAAAGAACCTACGTTTCATAAGAAGAGTAAGCATAATTATCAGAAGTATCATGTGATAAAGGACTTCATTGAGGGCGGGCATGTTGCATTATGAAAAATCGCATCTAAGGACAATTTAGCTGATCCATTTATGAAGTCACTAATTGTGAGAGTTTTCAAGAGGCATGTGAAAGTTATGGGGATGCAGGATATGCCATATTTACTCACTTAGTGCAAGTGGGAGGTTATTAGATATGTATGCCGTAAGGGGTAAAATATATTATGTTTTTGGAGACATTTTATCGATAAAGAATTTATTTATTATTCATACGCCAAATGGTTGTCCTCTTGATGTTAATTTTTATTGAATGTATGATAAGCAAACAAAAGTCTGAGACTGTCGGTCTAAACCTTTAAAATCAAGCATATGATGGATAGATTATGTGGAAGCTTGATTCTAAAGGTGATGGTCTAAATCATAAGATCTATAATTGAGGGAATAAAGTTGGGCACTTTGTTTCTACTAGGACTATTATGTTGTCTATATCCTTAACGGAAGATGGCTTACTTGGCCATCAAAGTTAGACTTCGCAAATAGAAACTTTGGTACATTATCATAGGTGGCAAAGTATTAGATTGGGACAAAAGTGAAATTGATTTGGATTAATAATTCTATCTAGGCAAATCAATTCATTTTAGACAATCATATGTGTTATATCTTAATTGTGAAATAAATAGTGGGCCTGTTGTCTTGGCTTATGTCTTTTGATGTATCAAAAGGTGATATCCATATTCATGATGGTACGCATACTAGTACATTGGAGACATGACTCTTGATAGCATAGACCTATTATTTATAGATATGGAATACATGGCTCTTATTTAGGACTCGACGATATCCTCTTATATACATTATCCTATAATTGGAAGACTAGTCAACTATTTGGATACATAGGCGTAACCGAATGGTATACTATTTTTGGATAGTAAGTTTTTCAATGGTGAGATAATAGAACGTAAGATAAAAGTAATTGGGAAGGTAATACATAATTTATCCTTAAGCCAATTGTGGATATCCTATGGGGATACTACTCATCATGATATGCCATGGACACTTAGCTAATTTGGGCTTTGTAATTTTATGTAATTCAAGAGTGTAGCTATTAGCTTTTAGTGGAGTAGCGTTAGAGTTGATAATTATAAAATATATATCTGGGATATTATATTTTATAATTATCAAAACTTTAATTATATAGGTCTATTAGGTCCCATTTGCTAGCTTATAATAAACCCCGTAATGATATAGCATGCTTTTCTAATAAATTGGTGACTTATGTTAAATTATTAGATTTGTTGAAATTCGATAGGATAAGAGAATTCATTTTTGTTTATCGATTGAATTAATTTTGTAAAATTAATTAAAGAAAAACTTGTTGAATTATCAAGAATATTTATTTGCTTAGAGATTTTCTAGATATGACTATTTTAATCAGATAACATCTTTATTGGTTTATTTGCATCAACTCTATCCAATGAATCTTTGGTGGGAAATAAAGGATTCTTAAGGATTACATTATCACAAGTTTTGTAGACTAATCAATTATTTCAGCTTGTCGATGGAGCAAGTTCGGTAAGCCGATCTGTTAGTTTGGCCTACCAATCTAAAGATAATTTTACTACACGTTTTAGATGCAATTTCATCATATATTGTCACGCCCCGGAGTACGGGAGGTGACGTAGTGGTTTAATTAAGTTAAATAGATGAAGATTTAGTTAAAAACAAGGTTTTAGAATTAAATTTATAAGTAAAAATGTGATAATTTGAAAATCGTTTGAATAGAATAAGTTAAAGAAATAAAATGAATCATCATAATAATTAAACAAATAGAAATAACATTAAAATAATTAAATATGAGGTGGAACGCGTATGAGTCCCACTGGCCCACAAATTGTGCACACACATGTAGTACTGACAATATTATGACACAACCACAGTCCAAAATAAAAGAGAAGTTAAAATCTTACATGCCTTGAATTGCAATTTAACCTACCAAATACTTCTACTGATCGTAAGTCTAGTCGGCGGACTCTTCTCCAATCCTATGCTGATATCCACCTAGGGTTAAGATTTTTAAAACAAATAAAAATGTGAGCGAAAGGCTCAGTAGGACTATATTTAAAAATTATTCAACTTTAAAAGAAATTTCATAAAATCAGATAAACATGTAGAAACGAACTGGAACCATCAACAAATAGATAATTAAATGAGAAATTCAATAAAATATAATATTCCAAAAATAATTCAAATAAATCAACCAGAAAGAATGCCGTTTTTCCTTTATTGGGCAAACCATACATAACTCACCACCGTAGTGGCCCAACTGGGTTTCGAGACCTGCCCCCAAGGTTGTTCACTACACAACCCGATCTCTGATATGGCATTATGCCCTAAAATATATATACATATATATCTCTCTGATTCATAAAATCTCTTCTTTACCAGATATAATCATTCGTACTCGTTATGAAGTTTATTATAAAATCCATCTCAATCTACTGTTTCAAAAAACAGATAATAAAAATCCTTTATCAACGAGCCATTTAAATACATTTTTGTAGAAATCCTTTTTGGGCCAAAGCATTTTAAATATCAGCTACCAAAGAAAGGGGTAGAAGTCCTACCTCAATACTCGTACCGGTGTCCCAAACCGAAATCCCGATCCGCTATACGTTAGCTCCGCGGATCCACACACAATCCTTAAATGCATAATAACTTAATCCATTAGCATATAACTCGAGGTATCCTATGATACTAAATCATCTCATGATGTCCTAGTGTGCCATTTAGGTTTATAAAATCATTGTACAAAATTGAAATTTAAATCAGGGTTCAAAACAATTAAAACGGGTGAAAATCACAAAATTTTCCCTTGCTCGGTCGGCCTGCCGGTTCCCCTGGTTCGGCCTGCCGAACTGCACAGTTTGGCCTGCCGGAAGTCCAAGTCCGGTTGGCCAAACTTTTCCAGGTTTGGCCTGCCGGTTAGATGAATCCGGCCTTCCAAACACGAAGTTTGGCCTGCCGATCTGGAAAAATTCTAGAAATTTTCACGCACAGGTCTCGGCATTTCGAATTTCAAATCTTCAAATCTAACTTGTTTTTCTCAATTCCCAGGCATGGATAATCATCATAAACAATAGAAAATCATAATAGGACACTTTTTAATGAATTAAATCAAGTTTTAAACAAGATTTTTACAAAAATCCAAAAATAGAGAAAATAGAGGAAAAATGAAAAATCTTGATTCTAATCCGTTTTTGGTGAAACTGAGTTTACATTCTAGCTAATCTAAGTTCATCTAACTTAGATCGAAGCTTTTCTAGACTTAGAAACTCTAAAATTTCAAAATGCAAGAAAATTTTGAAAAATAGAAAAACTTTAGAAATTTTGAAAACTAACCTTAAATCGAATCTTGAAAATGATGTTTTTGTTGTTGAATCTCATTCCCGAGCCTTCAATCTCGTAACCTGAATCTTGAAAACGAATTTTGTTTCAAAATTTAGAGAGAGAAAATGAGAGGGGAAGGGAGTGAACCGAGAGAGACGAGAGAGAGAGAGGTGAGCGTGAGAAATGAAGAGAGAGAGAGAGAAAAAGTGAAATAAATAGAAGAAAAGAGAGAAAAGTAGTTGTATAAAGCTGTGTGCAACCACACACTATTTTCAAATCAAATTGTTTCATTGAAACTTAAATTAACAATCAAAAACAATTTAAAACAATTACAAAATCATCAAAAGAGTAAATTAACACAAGGTTTCCACAAAAAAATCAAATTAAGTTTAAAACACCCATCATGGCACACCAATTCACCTTTTAACATTCTAATACTATTTAATTAACTTCGGGGTGTTACAACTCTCCACCCCTAAAAGAAAATTTCATCCTCGAAATTTACAAATCGATTTCAAAAACAAAACAGATGCGGATACAACTCCCGCATACTTGATTCCAATTCCCAAGTGGCTTCATCAACCCCATGATGCTGTCACACGACCTTAACTAGCGAGATCTCACGACGACGCAAACTAATTACTTTACGATCGATGATCTGATTCGGCACTTTTTCATATGTCGTGTCTTCCTGAATCTACACATCCTGAAATGAAATGATCTTTTCCTGCTCAGGTGGACACTTACGAAGCATCAATGCATGGAATACGTCGTGAACATGTGAAAGTTTCGAAGGAAGGTTGAATCGATACGCAACCACACCCACACGTTGAATAATCTCGAACGGACCAATATATCTTGGCGCGAGTTTTCCTTTTACTCTGAATCGCTAAATACCTTTACGAGGAGATACCTTTAAGAGCACAAAATCTCCAACCTCAAACTCCAAAGGTCGCCATCTTCTATCCGCATAGCTCTTCTGCCGACTCTGAGCTGCTCTTAATTGATCTCGAATCACGATGATCTTCTCGTTACTATCACGAATCTCATCTGGCCCAAGAATAACCCTATCTTCTGGCTCGGCCCAACATACTGGCGATCCACACGGTCGCCCATACAATGCCTCGAACGGTGCCATTCCAATACTCGATTGATAGCTGTTGTTGTATGTGAATTCCACCAGATGCAAGTACTTCTTCCAGTTTCCACGGAAGTCCAACACACAAGCTCGTAGCATGTCTTCAAGAATCTAAATAACCCGCTCCAACTGCCCATCGGTCTGAGGATGAAATGCTGTGCTGAAATTTAAATCTGTACCCATAGCTTCCTAGAAACTCCTCCAATACCTAGCATTAAATCTTGTATCCCTATCTGATGTGATGGACAAAGGAACTCCATGCAATCATACTATGTTCTATAGATACAATTCTCCAAGAATCCTCCTCGAACACGTCGATCTGAACGGGATGAAAAGAGCTAACTTCGTTAGCCTGTCGATCACGACCCAAATCGCATCGTGCCGCTGCTCCGTCCTCGACAATCAGGTAAGAAAATCCATTGTCACGTGTTCCCATTTCCACCCTAGAATAGGAAGTGGCTGAAGCTGACCTGCTAGCTTCTGATGCTCGGCTTTCACCTGAAGACAAATCGCACATTTGGCCACGTATTCCTGAACGTCTTTCTTCATGCCTCTCCAGCAATATTGTCTCTTTAAGTCACGATACATCTTTGTACCCCCTGGATGAATAGCGAACTGAGATCTGTGAGCTTCATCCATTACGGTTTTCTTCACTTCGGCGACAGTTGGAACTGCTAAACGCTTCCTGAAGTACAATGATCCATCTGCGTGTATCCTCCATTCTTCGAACTGCTCCCCATTCTGAATTCGTGTCCAGATTCCCTGAAGATGTTGATCTTGCCACTGGTTTTGCTTCATTGTCTGAACAAGAGCTGGGGTCGCCTCCATGTGGTACACCGAAATATGATCGTAGTCTTCGCAATATTGTAGACCGAACTCACTTACCATCGCATCTCTTTTCCAATCTTCGAGAGCCAAACATGCCAATATCCCTGAAGATTTTCGGTTGAGCGCATCCACGACAACATTAGCTTTCCCAGGATGATACTGCAATGCAAAATCATAATCTTCCATATATTCAATCCATCTTCGCTGCCTCAAATTCAAATCCCTTTGGGTGAACAGATACTTCAAACTCTTGTGGTCGGAGAAAACCTAAAATGTCGTCCTGAACAGATAACATCTCTAAATCTTTAATGCATAAATCACTGCTGCGAGCTCTAAATCATGAGTAGGATAATTCTGCTCATGAGGTCGTAACTGTCTCGATCCATACGCTACCACACATCCCTGTTGCATCAACACGCTTCCAAGTCCACATCCTGAAGCATCCGTATAAACCTCGTATGGCTTGTTACTGCTGGGAATGATCAATACTGGAGCTGAAGTCAATTGATTCTTCAATTCTTGAAAAGCGAACTCACATTCTTCGTTCCACTCGAATCTGACATTCTTCCTAATCAATCTTGTCAATGGCGCTGCTATCTTCGAGAAGTCTTTCACGAATTTCCTATAATATCCTGCAAGTCCTAAAAAGCTGTGGATCTCCACCACATTCCTCGGTCTTTCCCAATGCACAATGGCTTCTACCTTTGACGGATCCACTGAGATACCCTGCTTAGAAATGACATGACCCAGAAATTTGACCTCTATCAACCAGAACTCGCACTTTTCTTTCTTGGCATACAACTGATGTTCTCATAGAGTCTGTAGCACGATCTTGAGATGCTGCTCATGTTCCTCTCGAGTCTTAGAATAAATCAAAATGTCATCAATGAACACGATCACAAACTGATCCAAATAAGGCCTGAATATCCTGTTCATCAAGTCCATGAAAGCTACCGGAGCGTTCGTCAATCCAAACGACATTACCAAAAACTCAAAATGTCCATACCGGGTCCTGAATGCTGTCTTAGGAATATCCTCTTCCTTAATCCTGAGCTGATGATATCCTGACCTCAAATCTATCTTTGAAAAGTACCACGAGCCTCCCAACTAATCAAACAACTCATCGATCCTGGGCAATGGATACTTATTCTTCACTGTAACTCGATTCAACTGCCGGTAATCTATGCACAACCTGAGAGTTCCATCATGCTTCTTAGCGAATAAGACCAGTGCTTCCCACGGTGATGTACTATTCCAGATATATCCTTTATCAGCAAGCTCCTGAAGTTGATTCCTGAGTTCTTTCATCTCTGCCGCCGCCATCCGATAAGGTGCTATAGAAATAGGTGCTGTTCTCGAAAATAACTCAATACCAAACTCAATCTCCCGATGCGGTGGTAACCCTGGTAGCTTGTCGGGGAAGACATCCTCAAATTCATCTACCACTGGAATCAATGCATGTTTTCTCGAAACACTGGGCTCCCCTTCCAAATCCATGAAGATAGCATGACAAACTGCATTCTTTCGCCCTCCGAGACATGTCCTAACACGACGCTCACTCATCAATCGATCACCACCACCTTGGTAGGTGATTACCGTCCCCCTATCAGACACTAGGGTCACTTTTCTAATTTGGCAGTCCACTACTGCACTGTATCTGGATAACCAATCCATTCCTAAGATTACATCATAGGTTCTCATGGGGATTACAATCAAATCACTTTTCAAAATCTCATCCCCAACCTTTATTTTACAAGCTTTACAAACATTGTTCACACACACCCGTCCTAAGGGTGAAGCTATAACTAAGGGTTCATCAAACTCTTCTATTTCTAATCCCAAGGCATGTACAAAAGAGCTCGAAATGAGAGAATGAGTGGCACCAGTATCAAACAACATGTGTGCTAAAGACTGAGAAACCATGATCGTACCATCAACAACTGCGTTATGGGTCTGGGCATCTGAACTCCCTGACGTCATC
>CAMOHE010040295.1:587-13020 GCA_946598075.1 Artocarpus hirsutus | reverse complement strand
ATTGTGATGTGATATGCATTGAGGAAATCTAATGTCATATTCACTCACTGGTGAAAATAACATGTATATATATTATATAATATTTAATTCTTATATGTATTAAATAATATATATATTAAATGTATAGTCTTTTGATATGATAATACATGACTTACACTGGACCTTACATGATTTACTGGAGAAGGCCATACTCAGCCATGTTCACCCGTAAATAAACATGAAAAAATATATTTAAATATATATATATATATACATATATATTTATATGAAATTAGCCCACAATGGGCCTTCGGTGGGTCGGCCCATTATGGGCCTAGAAGGGCTGGCCCAGCTTAGCCCAGCCTACAATTTTCCATAGGCCGTGCCGGGCCGACCCATAGGCCGACATATACTAACCCAGCTCAGCCTATCAGTATTTATAGGCCGTGTCGTGCCGACCCGACCCGACTTGACCTGACCTATCACTGTAACAAGACGGGCTCGGGCCAGCCCACGGGCCGCGGCCTATTGTTTTGCATCTCTAATTGTGAGATCCTTTAAAGGGCAAATTGGAAGAAATAATAGTACGGTACGATTGGGCAAAGGACCACGTAACAATGTGATGGCCCGGACCTTCTTTTTTTTTTTTTTTTGGCTATGATGGGAACCACATTATTTAATAAAAATTATAGTTATTGTATCAAGATCCTTTTTCTTTCTTCTTTTTTTAATCTTCTCGTTCTCCCACCTATCCCCTTCATCTCTCTCTCTCTCTATGTAAAGAACGAACTCGTGGCTAAGAAAAAAAAGTGTTTTTTTTTTTTTTTTTTCATTTTGGCATCGCCTCTCTCTCTTTTTTCATCTCCCCTCTCTTGGTCTGGGCTTTGTTTTTTTCTTGTTGGTATTCCTATTGTGAATGAAAGTCATATTTAACCCAAAAAAACCACCAAATCCTGCTTTGCTTTTTTTAAAGAGCTTTTTTCGAATTTCGAATTCATTTCTTTTCAACCATGTTCTCTTTTTTTATCCTTTTCTCAAAAGGTTTCAAATGAGATTTTTTTTAAGCCATGTTCAAAATTATACAGATCAATGACCACAAGAAGACAACAAAACCTTAAATTTCTGACAGCCTTGGCTGATGGAGGAGACTTGACGGCCAATGAGGGGGCAAGGAGATGAGATCCAGAGGAGGGGTATTGTTGTCAGGGTATTGTAGGTTTTCTTTTCTTTTCTTTTTCTTGTTTGTTATTTTCGGATGTTGTTTTCGTTTCTTTTGTGTAGAGAAGCTTTTGATTTTCTAACGGTGTGAATAGAAAAGTTAAAGAAGGAAGTGAGAACTGAAGATTTTTGGGAAGTCCAGGTGATGGAATGCATATTGAGGAAAGAACGAGTTAAGGGAGAGATGCAGAACACAACTAAAAATTCAATTAATATTCCACTAAAACGAATGTCGTTTTTTCGACTCCTCGGGCGAATGAGCAATTTACAAAAACTTCCCAAACAAAACTAACCGAAAAACGGGTAAGAACAAGTTAGTAAAGCAGTCAAATGCCCCTTGCTCTATCACAGCCCTCGATATTAATCTCAACGGTTAAATGTTAGACGGGCGCACCATCCACCGGGTGGGTGGAAATAGCCCTCTATAATATAGCCTGTGCGATTGTACCTGAGTTTATCATTGACAAAATCCATCTTTGTTCCAACAACATAAATCTGCGCCCTTGGTTCAATCAGTACTTTCATCCCTTGTCTTCAACCAACTCGTCGAATTTACATTTTTCATCTGCAACATCTACTTTAACATACTATATTATATTATATTATATTATATATAAAAAATATCATATAATATAATACAATACAATATAATATAACTTATCAAATAAATCTTAAATAAAAATTAATTAGACACAGTTAAGTGTATTAGTACAAAATATTGAAAAAAAAGTCAATCAGCTACAGAAAAGTAGTACAATCTTAGCTTTATAAAACTAGGGCTGATTAATTGGAGGTCCTGTGCAACATGAGTCAAAATGACAAACTTCCGCGAAAATATGATATTCGAAACATAAATTACCAAGAACACTAATTGACTCGCAAAAGACCAACCGCCCTTGTAGTTTTATTACTAAAATATAGGAAATGAAATAAAATGGATTTTCAACGTAAACAACAAAAAACACAATTGAATGGCAAAAGCCCATGTTACGTTTTTACTATGTACAAGTTCGTAATAAAAATTAAAACAGACATGAATTTTTTCTTTGTAATTTAAGATTTCTTTCAGCATTTTGTTTGGAAGTCTTCTCTAATTTGGGATAAAGTTGCCACTAAACTAGCCCTTTGAAGCTTTGAATCAAATTAGATTAACAAAAGTTTTCTACAATTATTCTAAAACTATAAACAATATCTCAAAAATTAAACAAAAACAATAGATAGACATAAATGATTTTTTCAAAATACTTTTAAAATAGATGACTATAACTTTTTAAAATTAAACAAATGGCTGTTTATCACTAATAAATTTGAATTTATCGAGTTTTATTAATAAACTCGAGATCACTTAAATTCAGTTTATCACTAGAGTTTATCAGTGATAAATTTAAGCTTATCAAGTTTACATTGAGTTTATCAGTTCAAACTTAGTTTATCATTAACAGCTATTTGTCTAATTTTAAAAAATTATAATGGCTTATTTCAAAAAGGTCATAAAAAAACCACCAACTCAATTTCCCCAACAAAAATCACCGTTCATTGCCATATCAGAAGGACAAGAGAATCTGCTAGTCCTTAATTAAACAGAATAAGTGCAAATTATTCAAATCCAATCAAATAAATATAAGATGATTAAGTGGGCTAACAGGCGTAATTAAGGGTGTAGGATAAGCCGTTGCAACCGCGATGTTTGACGCCGAGGCAGAGGGAAGGGCGTTGGCTTTGCTGGAGAAAGTGGCGAATCCTGCCAGCGGCGGCGTAGGTCAAGCTCAGGACTTCCTGCCGCAGAATGGATCCCGTCTTCGACAACACGGAAGAAGACGAAGCAACTGCCATTTCCGTAGTTGCTCAAATTCGATGCAAATCAGCTGAAAGGGTTATAGTCTGCTTTATTGTTTCTGGGCCCAGGGCTAATATAGGCCTGCAAGTCTTTGACACCAAATCTTAAATTAAATCCACTTGCGAGGACAGTTTGATAGGAACAGTAGGAAAATAACAGGCTTCTGAAGTAAATAGTACATTAAAAATATTTGTTATAAACAAACAGATAAACAATTTTACCGTAAAAAGAATTTTCACTTGTAGTAAATAGATAATTTAAAAAAACTACCCTATAAATATTTTTTTATTTTATGTTATTTTAGTAAAAATATTGTCAAAACTTATTCTTTACTTCAATAAGTTTTTTTTTTTAAAAAAAAATGTAATTTACCTTAACTTTTTTTTGTGTTTTTTCTTTGGGTGTGTATGTCTGCCCTATATTTTTAGTTATAATATGATATAATTGATGTCATCATCTACCATTCACATATACTACAGTTTAGCATTGTTGTGTTGTGTTATACTTTTATTTTTGTTGTGCTGTGTTGTAGTCCACAAGCAAGTAGACATTTGGTAAATATTTTTAAAGTTGTTGTAGACACCAAAAGCATAATTGCATGTGATTGATAAACTATGCATAAAATTATTATAGAGAAGTATAATGACGAAAATGAACATACTTTACAAGCATGTTTATAGTCTTAGTTTTTAATTTTAGTTTAAGGTTAACATACGTAATATTCGTACATTAAAATGTTAAAATAATACAATTTTATTTTTATTATTTAATATATTTTTAAAATAATAAATTACTTTTATAAACGAGATAAATTATATGCCTACAAAAAAAACACTTTTAAAAAAAAGCACAAAGACATTACAAAAGTTATTGTATAAATTAATTCTAAACTTTTTTGTATTGATTTTATTCAATTTGTTATAAAAAAGTGAATATATTGGGAATTATCATATTATTATTATTAAAGTTAATTTAAAATTTAAAATTATGATAGTAAAAGCTGCCATGAAAAAACAACCCTTAATTTGCTTTTTAACTTTTCTCGTTGTACATTAGTTTTTAGAAACAACTTTATAAAAGCATGTTTTATAAAAGCACCCTAAATTGTTACAAAGCGGCTATAAAAGCTAAAAACAACCTCTAAAAATAATTCCAAAATGGCCTATGTATATTTGCGGTGTGTATACGGGTCAACCCACGTCTATTATGATATATAGTTCATGTCTTTTTGACCAAGTGGTCGTGCTCATAATTTACAATTTTTTGTCTACTAATAGTGTGGCTTACCAAAGTATCTTTTAATTATTTTAAAGAGAATTCTACAGCACAGCATGGAAAAAAAAATTAGTGGAATTTTAAATATAGACTATCGATAAGAATGCGCTGCTATAAAAGGCCCTTAACTTATTAGTTATAGGTACTTCAACATAAGTTTTAAAATGATAGGATTAACAAGAAGGAAAAATCTTTGATAGGAAAGTTCTTAATATATTTTGAGGAGAATTCTACTAAGGAGAACTCTTTGGTAGGGTTACTAGATTATGATATGATTAAATACTCTACCAGTTGAAGACAGATTTTAATTAACAAATCTTTTCCAAGTTCTGTTAAATTGTTATACTTTATATAATTTGACATCATTTTGATTTAATCTAACCATAAAAAACAGCACATTTAATTTAATAATCACATATTTTGTTAAACCACGAGGATATATTTTTTTCATACTTGCCTCAAAGTTCGCCTTATTATGTTTCTATCCTTTTGTTGTACTAATCTAGATGAGATAAATAACTTTGATAATAACTCTTTAGCAACTACTTTTATCGTTGAGTTATTTTATAATTGCGGATGTTCTTGTATCTTAATTTGGAACAAAATATTTTTGCATTCCAATAAAATAATCCTTTATTGCATTCTTAAGAAACAGAAAAGCTCCATTACGTTAAAAGACATACCTAAATTTGGTTCAGTCTATTGCTCTTTTCTTATGCCTATTTTGCTTAGGAGGTTAGTGTTGGGGTTGGTACCCTATAAGCTACGACATTGTACATATTATTAATAAATAAATAAAGTAACATTTATAATTATTTAGGTTGCTTATGAATACTTTTGTAAACATCAAGAAAATTGCATGATTATTTATGTGACTATAAATTTAAAAAGTGTTCTATGCTTAGGGATAAATTTTGTAGATAATAATCTAAATAGTTTGTAATAATTAATTAAAGCTTGAGATCTTTAATTAAATATTACAAGTATAGTCCAATCTCATTTAGAATGAAATAGTTTTACTCGGGCTATTAATGTAGAGACATTAAATTGGAGGCATTTTATATAATGAGATTACATAGGACTATACCAGATAAATTATAAATATCTAATAATCATTCGTTATAAATAAAGTATTCAAATTTATCACTATGATGATCATATATTTGACAATCTTTATCTTGAGTATTTTATAGTCTCCTATTTATGACATTATGTTTTTTAACTTGTATGGTAAGATTTGTCTAAACACAGATTATAACTTAATATCTTGGAAACATAATAGAATAAATGGCTAGGAATTATATTATACAGATACGGAATCCTTTCTTTCCTTATGGAAGATAGAAAAATCACTTTCTTGAGTGATGATTCGAGGTTTGAATAGTAAAGTGCTTGTTCATAATAAGATTATAAATCAACTATTCATTTGAAAATTATTAGAACTCAAGAATAAAGATGTAATAAGAAAGGCAAATAGAAATTGAAGCTAGTTCTTGTTATAAACTATTGATGGAGAATTGACTTATATGTAATGATTATATTAATAGACTACTCGTTAATTTTTTTTAGTAATTTTTTGTAACGCCCCATATATGGGGGTTAACAGTTTTTAAATAAATAAAATAAAAAAAAAATAAAGATAAAACATCAAAGTAATTTTCCCAGGACTTAAATAGAAACTCTCAAAATAAAAATAAAACATAAACTAATAAATAAACCATAGTTTAATGTAGCACCTTAAATTTTAATAATATACAACTGTCATCATCATCATTTCAACCCTCAACAAATCTTAATACAGTCATAGAAAGTAACAATTGATGCTTACATTATCATGCAGATCATTCTTTGCATTCGAAGCAATTCCAATGTAATATAACTACATAGCTTCCTCAACTATTTTTCTTATAACCATCTCACACTTAGTGAGTCCTAAAAAGAGGAAAATATAAGGGAATGAGCGACAACATGCTCAGTAAGAAAATCCATTACTCACCTTAAGGTTTTATTTTTTACCACATTAAATCTGCATGGTTAGTTAGTTTTCATCATTATCCAAATTATGAGATTTATTATAATCATATTCCGTGGATACCATAGTTAATCATTACCAAGTTTCATACATATACATATATACAATATTAACATTCATCATTATTCCTAGGTATCCACATTACATAAAGTATCACTTAACTTATCAAAACCCAAATGAGAGTGCTTGGTTATCCTCCAAACATTCCGAGGGTATTTCGGTGAGGGGACATCAAGCTCCGAGTTCTCACCAAGTCGATTCCTATACAATGTGTTCTAGGACTTTCGATTCAAGGGAGCGTCATTACCTCCCCCCTATTTTACTTTTTAGGGTATTTTTGCCCAAGGACGTAATCGCCACCCTCTTCACGTCTCACAATTTCTCAATTTTCAATCATTATTTATCATTATTTATAGAGTCAATTTTTCTAACAGTACTTCCCAATTTATAATAACATATGTTAATTTATTATATTCCTCGCTAATCAATACAGGGTGAGTTTATGTCATAGTTTCATATATGATTCTCATATAATAGCTATTAAACATAGATACATATATCTTATGGTAAAACAATCAATTTTAATTCCATAAAAACCTCACAAAAGATGAGTAATAGAATCCCTACCTTTCAAGCTTTTTAACAATCTTTTAATCTCGGAATTAATTAACATTAGCTCCACACACCCTTGATCCTAAGTAGTGCATAAAGACAATTAAAACTAAAGCACAACATATAACCACATCCATAAATGAATTATGTGTAAATCTACATCTTTTAGTCTCTAATAAGATTCATAAATCACTTAGGATAGTGTTAGAAATGTTGCAAGATATTAAGGGATTAGAAGATGAGCAAAGTTGAGTTCACTATCTACAATTAGTACATGGGTTAATAGGTGGTTTACTTAAGGTAGACGGGTGATATACTGCCACTGGTAGGTTTACTTGTTTTCAATCCGAGAATTAAAAAATTCATAGAAAATAAAATACAATTTCGATTTAGGCTAATAATAGCTCATTAGAAAGCTTAGGATGTCTACTTTTTAAATATGCAAACCAATTTACAAAATTCATTTTCATCAAATCCTAGAATTTCAAGAAAGGGCTACTGCCCATAGAGATAATACAAGGTTTATGGAAGGTTAAGTTTCTCTTTAACTCAAAGCATATTATCCTTGTTCAAAATCCCAAAATCATTCCAAAATATGCAGCATGAATTATATAATTATAATAAATGTATTCTCATGAGTTTTATACCAAAATCATCTTCAAACCAAAATAAAGGTTGGTTGTCGGTTTCAATTCAAGACTCAAGTTTTTATTCATAAATGCTCAAATATACATACTAACATAATTAAAAATTTGCATGAACTTTGCACACAAAAATTATACATTAAAGATGGAGAAACACATACTAAAAACTAAGTTTGAATTAAAGAAAACCTACCTCAAAACTCCTTTGAAAAACACCAAAGTTCAGGTAAAAATAAAACTTGAATTGACTCCAAAACGACTTCAAACATGGCTGAGAATTATAGTTACTTTGGCTAAAAAGAGAGATTTATGCTTTGTGTCTTTAGTTAGAAATTGAAGTGAGAAAGGGAGAGAATAATAAACTAGAGAAGAAGGTGGTGATGGTTGAATAAAAAGGCATCAAAATAATTGAGGAGCAAGAGATAATTGTAGGTTTATGGGAAAGGTTGTTAGAAAAAACAAATAAGCATTAAAAGAAAATATTATCATGTCTCCCATGGAGACTTTTAGCAAATAATGCCAACATAATTGAGGGGGCAAATGGGGCAAGTTGTGGAAGAAGATGAAGGAAGCATTAAAAAGGTGGTTGAGAAAATAAATCGATGTCTCCTAGTAATTGAGGTGGATTAATTCTATGTCACCTTCAGAGACCTTTAGCCAAATGAGAAGGAGGCTACTTAATTGGGCATTAATGTAGTAGGACATGGTTGGTAAAAGTGGGTTATAGGTAAATTTTGAATGTTTCCTATGGAGACTTGATAAGAAATACTAAAGTAACATTTTATTCATATATTTTTTTATAAAAATCATACCCGTTAAAATAATGGGTGTTTCATTTTTACTATAATCTTAAGAGTTCAGTTTTAGTTTTTTAGTAGAGTAACACTAAAACTAATAAATTTGACACATTAATTAAAGAGCTTGATTAATTATCAAATTTATTGGAGTTTGGATTATAGGTTCATAGGTTCTTAATGCCACCTCTATAATACTGTATTGGATTCAATGCATAGGATGAATTATATATATATATATATATATTTATTTTGAAATTATTGAATCCTAAATTAATTATTTCACATGTAATATATTAATTTGATAAAGAAAAATGTTCTTTGTGATACAGAATATAATTTGATAAGTGTGATCACCTTTGACTAAGCATTAGTTAAATTAATTAATTGATTATATTTAATTAATGAGATTAATTAAATATGTTTTTAAAATTAATTAATTGATAATATTTGAATAATAAGATTATTTAAACATAATTTTAATTTTGTATGTGATATATGTATTGTGGGACCATATTTTGTCTTTTTCAATATATACACAAAATTAAACTATTAAGTAATTTAAAAATCTACTCTTAAATAAATATGATTTATTTTTGAATTACGTTTATGTGAATCTCTCCTTTTAAACAAAAATCTCGTTAACTTCTTATTTACGTAAACTTATATATTATGTATTTAATTTTATATATTATATATATAATTAAATATGTAAACTTCAATATGTTATATATGTTAGACATGTATGCCCTAAGGAGTAAAAATGTAATATGTTTTTGGAGACATTTTTATCAATAAAGAATTTATTTATTATTTATATACCAAATCTTATCCTCTTTACATTCATATTTGTTGAATGTGTGTTAAGCAAATAAAAGTCTAAGACTATCGATCTAAACCTTTAAGAATTGGGCATATTATGGACAGATTTTACAGAAGACACGATT
Organism: Artocarpus hirsutus; assembly: GCA_946598075.1. Taxonomy (NCBI): domain Eukaryota; kingdom Viridiplantae; phylum Streptophyta; class Magnoliopsida; order Rosales; family Moraceae; genus Artocarpus; species Artocarpus hirsutus. The sequence goes on along the minus strand of CAMOHE010040295.1, from coordinate 3,682 downwards.
TTTAAGGTGGCTGTCTAAATCATAAGATCCGCAATCGAGGGAATAAAGTTAAGCGCTTTATTCATGTAAAGATTGTTATGTTGTCTATATACCTAATGGGAGATGGTTTGTCTTGACTATTGGAGATGGACTCTGTTAATAGAAACATTGGAGCATTGTCATAGGTGACGATGTGTTGGATTGGGACATAAAGTGAATTGATTTGGATTAATAATTCTGTCTCGATAAATCGATTCACTTTAGACAATCATTTGTATTGTATCTTAATCCTGAGATGAATAGTGGGCCCCTTGTGTTGACTTGTGTCTTTTGATGTACCAAAGGGTGACACCCATATTTTAATAGTGATAATCATGCCGGTACATTGGAGGCATGACTCATGATAGCGTAGACCTGTTATTCATATATATGGAATCCATAGCTCCTCTTTAGGAGTTGTGATATCCTCTTATATGCGTTATCCTGTAATTGAAAAACTAAATCGCTCAACTATTTGGATACATAGGTGTAACTGAATGGTATGCTATCTTTGGATGGTAAGTTTTTTAATGGTAAGATAATGAAACATAGATAAAAATAATCGGGAAGGTAAGACAGAACTTATCCTTAAGTCGATTATGGATAATCCTGTGAGGATACAATACATTATGATATGTCATGGAGACTTAGCTACACAGGCTTTGTAATTCTATATAGTTCGAGAGTACAGCTCCAAGCTTTCAGTGGAGTAGCGTTGGAGTTGATAATTATGAAATGTATATCTGGGATATTGGATTTCATAATTTTTGGGAGCTTAAACTATATAGGTCCATTTGATCCTCTTTGCTAGCTCATTAAAATCCTGTAATGATACAGCGTGTTTTTTCAATAATTGTGATTTATGCCAGATTTATCAAATTGGCTGAAATTTGATAAAATCAAATAATTCATCTCTGTTTTTTGTTTGAATTAATTTTGTGATAAAATTAATTCAATATAAACTTGTTGAATTATCAGGAATGGATAATTCATGTCTGTTTATCGGTTGGATTAATTTTGAATTAATTCACGATAAACTTGTTAAATTATCAGGAATATTTATTTTCTTAGAGATTATTTAGATATGACTGCTTTAATCAGATAACTTTTCTATTAGGTTATTTGAATTAAAATTAAGGCTTTATCCTAAGAATCTCGAGTGAAAAATAAAGATTCGCAGGGATAAAAATCATAAGTTTGGTAGGCCGATCTTAAACTTCGGCCTGTCGATGGGACATGTTTGGTAGGCCGATCTGCTAGTTCAGCCTGCCGACTGTGGGATTTTTTATCACGTATTTTAGACACAGATTTCATCAAATATTGATCTGAATTTGATTATGATTCAAATTTTTGAGGTTTTATCTGATAAGGACTAACTCTTGGCCCCAACCTCTATAAAAAGAAAGTGAGTCTCATTATTATTTAGATCAATTGAGAGATTAAGAATAAACTCTGCTAATGAGATTCTGAAACTCTTTAAGAGCTCTTGTTGGAGGAAGAGCTGTACATGTGAGTCCACACTCACTCTGATCGTAGATAGAGAATAGCAAAGAATGCCAGTTGGTTGAGGTCCTTTTGAAACGTTACTTCCTTTTACTGATTGAGGAAGCTTTTTTGGCATTTACAAAGTTAGTAAGATCTGGTTAATTTATGCATATAGCATGTCAAACTTGTGTTTTGAAAAATACTCTAATATAAAAATTTTAAAATTTTGATGCGTGCTATTTTTCTAACAATATATATAATTAAATTTATGTAAACGTATATATATATATACACACGAAATTCTCGTTAACTTTTTTTTTAAATGAATAGATATATATATATATATATATTTATAGAATCATTTATACAAGATTTGTTTTAAAAAAAAAGATAAAAAACATGGAGTATATCCATTCTCCATATATCAGTTATTTCAAATTTAAAATAAATTAAAATCAATTGAAAATTACTAACTGTTCAGATATAAAAAGATAGAGATAATAGTTATCTCAGCATCTTTTAATGTAACTTTTACAGAAAAAAAATGAGAGTTCTTTCTCAGAAAAAAAAAAGGTATTTATCTCATGTGTTGAGTATATAGTATATCTAAAAAAATGTTACGTTAATTTATTCTTGCAGGTTGACGCCCACTCGTCTTTCGATTGGTGTGGAGGCTTGGCATAAAAGATCATGGTGTCCAATGAAAAAGCTAGGATACTCTGGTAGGTCTTCAAAAGGTTTGTAAAAATTTTCAAAGCTTTCTATTATTAATTAAAATTATATATCTATTCTCGATAAACAAGTTTTTAGAAAATTTTTGTTTGTAAATAATCTGTTCCTTCTGCTATATTTAGTATTTAATTCCAACAATTAGTTCATAGGTACAACCTTTACCTTGTATTTTCAAGAATACCATTTATATCTCTTATGTTTCACAAATTATGTTAAAAAAAACCCACTGACTTATTTTGGTCAAAATATATGTGCAAAAGAACGCTTTCATTGAAATAGTAACTTCTCAAATTCTAAAAATTTAAACTCGAAACTTTCAAAATTAATCAAAAAGTCTTAAATGACTTCATCTTCAAGGAAAAGAAAAAAAAAACCCTTTAAAAGGGGCAGAGGAACTTTGGCAAGTTAACACGAAAAAAATGTTGTGAACTCGCCAAAGTTCACCACAATATCGTGTTGGGAAATTGTGTTATCAAGAATGAAGGTTGGCCTGGGTTGTTTTGTTTTGCACCTGTTCCTGGGCAAATGTGAAATCATTTTTCATATTTTTGATTAATTGTTATCCTTACTCGCATAGTGGCATTCTGTTGGAATTAAAATAGGAAACGCAGCGGAAGGAACGGATCGTTGACAAACAAAAATTTTCTAAAAACTTTGTTCATCTGGAATAGATATATAAATTTAATTAATAATAGAAAGCTTTAAGAATTTTACAAACCTTTTGAAAATTATCAGGGTATCCTAGCTTTCCTCTTTGACACCACGATCTTTCAATCCAGGCCTCCACACCAATGGAAAGACGAGTGGGCGTCAAACTGCAAGAATGAATTTTTCTCACACTTTTTTGAATCTGCTATGTA
>CAMOHE010040289.1:0-36491 GCA_946598075.1 Artocarpus hirsutus | reverse complement strand
CTAATAGATACCGAAGCAAAATCTACCAAATTATCTCATATTTTTTTATAATAAAAAACCAATAGTCTTTGGTCGTGAGTGGGAGGTGCTAGAGTGGAACCTGGTAGATGTTAGAGTAGAATTTGCATGATTATCTTATATTTTCTTTGAAAACAAAAAAAAAAAAAAAAAAACTAAAAGTATTCGATCGCCGGCACAGGTTACTAGAGTGGAACCTAGTAGATGCCAAAGAGAAATCTATAAGATTATCTCATATTTTCTTTAAAATAAAAAAAAAAAACAGCAACCACCTCCGGTCGCCAGCGCATGGTGCTTAGTGGAATCTCGTAGATGACGGAGCAAAATCTACCATATTATCTCATATTTTTTTTAAAAAAATAACAACTATCTCTATTCACCAGCGCAAAGTACCATAGTGGAACGTAATAAATGTTCTATCAGAACCTACCAAATTATATCATAGTTTCTTTAAAACCAAAAAAAAAAAAAAAAACTTTTGGAGCCTTTTTGTCTTGGCCCTTCACACATGAGGAGTGTGGATTTCGTGGCATCCTTTGATTGGCTCGACTGTCTTGCCTGTTGGAAGCTGAGGCAACAACACTTCAGGTGATGGAAGCTGGTGAGGCCGCGGCAAATGTTTCAGCATTGGGAGAGGCCAAAATGTGCATTTAGGCTCGCCTTGTGGTGATCTAGGTTGGATTTCAATAAAACCCAAGTAACTCCAAGGACAGTCAAGTCCGAAGGTGAGACACGTTGCGATTCCAGATACACAAGAACTTGGCCAAAAGGACCTCTAGGTGTGTGAGTGGTGTAGAAGAGGAATATGAATAGCTATGGAGGAATTCTCTATGTAGTTAGTGATGGGGATATGTCCATTTGGTCAAGAAGTAATATTTATGATGAAATGATGGGGTTTTAGTGGCCGACGAGTGAAATAGCTCCTCAAGAGAGTAACTTCTAGTGGATGGGGTAGTTTAAGGCTTAAAGAGAGAAATTTTAGAGAGAGAAAAGGTAGCAACTCATTGATGATATTTTTGATTCTCTTTGTTCATAAAGGTGATTTAAGCCATGGAAAGGCATGATTTTGATGAGGTTTGATGGTACTTTTGGGTTCAAATGAGGTAGAGCATAGGCCTTGGTCTTTCTTGAAGCTTGCTGGAAAATATCGAACTTTGAGTTTATTGATAAGTGGAGATGGTGGACTTGAGTCGTGGTACTGCTCTTCCTAGGTGGTTTGAGGTCAAAGATGAGGTTTATGGGTGCTTTAAGGTGGTTTAATGGTAACTTGAGGTGGTTTACACGATGGTTGGAATCTTATGGAGATGGTGGCTATGGTGTTTTATGGTGGAAGATGGGGTGGGGGTGAAGAGAGAGAGTGGTAATGGAGCTTGAAGTGTTTTTTCCTTGGTGGAACTTTGATTATCTGAGTTGTACGGGTTGTCGTAGTTGCATTGGTTACATTAGTCCTTTTAAGGGTGGAAATGGTGGTCTTTGTTGGGGAAGAAGGAGTTTTGGTTTGGTTAAGGGTCTTCCTCTTTGAGTATCTAGTTGAGAGAAGCTCTAGGTCTGGTTTCACAAGAGAGACTATAAGCAGCAACTTCCCACCGTAGGAGATTTTCTCTCCAAGATTTGAATTTTGCTCTTCAGAATGGGATCAGGTTGTCAAAAGGCTTAATGGCCAGCCAACCTATGAATTCCAATTCAGTTGGCCTGCCACAAGGGTGTCCCAAAAAAGGGAGCTTTGTCTTACCATTTTGGGCATGGATTAGGCCTTAGGGTTGGGTTTCCTCTTGACCTCCCTTGATTGAAGGATAATTTGTCTCTAGTGACAGGGACCACATGACTCCATGGCTAGACTTCCTCAGGTGGACTTCTAAGTTGACCTGGCAGGAGAGTTGGCGTGTTGACGTGTCAGGTGGGCCAAATGGACTGATGTGTCAAGTGGGACAAAAAATGGGATCTTTCTAATATTAGGCTAAGGCTTTTAGGATGGTTTTTTTTTTTTTTTTTTTTTGCTATGTCCCACTCTAAATTCCTTCTTCGGTTTTGAAAGTTAAGTATAAAAAAACCTCAAGTATAAGGTTATCTCAAGTAATAAAGTCTAGGAAAGTCCAAGGTCGAATCCACAAGGAGTGTGTACTTTAGAATGAAAAGACTTCAAAATTTACGTTAAAAAAATAAGTGATTTAAAAACAAAAAAAATATTTTTGTGATTTTTAATTTAAAATTTAAAACACAAAACTAAGTCCGGTAAGGCACCATGAATCCCTTGTATTTTTTGTAACTGGTATGAACTTTAATTATGTTTACAAATTTTCTAATGTATTTGAAATAGTGATTTTTTTGTCATTTAAAACAAACACGTTTATTATTTCTACGAGCCCTCTGAGAGCAACAATATCGCAAGCCATAATATACTAAGGGACTTTCTATACAAACAATAAAATAGTCATCTCTCACTAGTGTTTGGTGCACTAACTATGACAATTATAACTGCTGTCACTATAGTTATAACTAACATAATTTTGAAAAAGATAATAACAAATCAAAATTATTATATTTATATAGAATAAATTATTGCATTAATTTTGGCAGAACCACATCTTATTAAATAGTTTAAGAATACACTATGCTATTATTTGTCGACAATAAAGCAAGTATTTGTTGGAAAATGATTACGTGTGGATTTTAAAAATTTTAATTAAAACGTTTTTCCGAAACAAGTTAGACATTATATATATATATATATAAAAATTAATAAAAGATCTTTTGTACCTCTTAAAAGACTAAAAACTGTAAAAACTACAACTAGAGAAATCTATAGGAAGAGCCTCAACTAAATAGTCTTTCTTGCTATTCTCTTTCCACCATAGAAATGCAGATGGTCGCACGTCGTTCAATTTTTCCTCAAGTGACCTCTCCTTCCAACCATAAGAGAAAACCAAGAGCTAAGATTCGATATATTGAACAATAGTCATATGGGAGTTTTAGAGTTTCTCTCTCTAAAATACTCTCTCTAAATTTCTCTAGTAACCTAAAAAACAATAGCAAGTAGTTCCCTTTATATAGAGGTTGGATTGGTGCTAGTCCTTATCAAATTTGACCTCAAAATTCGAGTTTGGATCAACTTTCTGAGTAAAATGAGTAAAGCACATAGGTTGCTGATGTGGCAGTCTAGTTGATCGGCCTACACTGGTCCAGTTGATCAGTCCATCATGGTAGCACTCCCTTGACACGTCTTTAACTCCTTAGATTTATTTCATTAATTCAAATCAAACATAATGGATAAATCCTACTTTATTTGACTCGTGTATCCTTTATAGAGCCTCAATTTTAATTCAGATAGCCTAATAGAAAAGTTATCTGATTAAAACAATCATATGCAGATAATCCCATACAAATAAAATCTATTTTGAATAATTCAACATGTTTATCTTGAATTAATTCAATCAATAAACTAACATGAATTATCAAATCTAATCTATCAAATTTTAGCCAATCTAATAGATAACATAAGTTACCAATCTATAGGAAAACATATCGTTTATTACAGGTAATATTATGAGCTAACAAAGGGGACTTAATAGACATATATCGATCAAAGGATAGGACGATTTTCAGGTCCTATTTCCAATTATTATAGTTCTCGTCAGTTAAAGTGTCTTTATCAACTATTGAAGATAAAGTGTTTTTAGACATTTTGATCTACAACAAAAATTCATATATTGAACATAAGCAGACATTCAATAACAATTTAATAAGATAACACAAACAAGTAAGGATGCAATGTGTTATGTGTCAAAACCTTGAAAAAATTACAACCTTACAACAATAATTGCGAACTCAGAATTCAACAAGCCACCTAGGGGAGAGTTGCCAAATTCAACAAGGAACGTGGATCCCCTCTGATTAGTACATACCATCCAAGACCTGTCTGATCTAGCATATACTAATAATCGTTTTTTTTTTTTTGCTATTAACTTTATTAACAGAGCTCTTAGGGGAGGTTAATAATAAAATTAATCTTAAGTATTTAACCATCGTTTCAATGACTTTATCCATAGTTTATAATCCACAACAAAGAGTGAACAACAATAAAACTTGCTAAAGTAAATTTTCCTCTTAGAGATCCAATCCGATAACTGATACATCCCTTCCTAAAGGTCAGAACCACGATGTATTACCTATGGACCAACGATGAAGGCCTTAGGTCCTCTCTTCAAAAACCTTCTCCCACTCAATATTTTAGAAATCAAGATTTTATGTTAACATGCATGAATAATTTTTAATTAGTGGCACTTCCTATTCTACATGACATCTATTAACATACATGGCAAAACATATTATAATGCAAACAAGCAATGCAACAAGCAAAGCTACAAGCAATATAATAAATAACCGTAAAATTATGGTTCCACCCAATAGAAAAGAAAATAAAAATTACAAAAATTAATCGAAACATTTTATTGATTCTTCATCTTGTATCTTCTAGTAGTATCATTCTTTGCGTGTTGTTCGAATAAAATTTTAATTCATATAGATCGAATTTTTTTCTCTAGTTATCATAAAATCTCATTTGTTTTCCTCAAAATTGTTTCATAAAAAAACTCACAAAAAATAATAGAAAACAACTTTCTACTATCTTGCGGTCGACCGTACTATGCATATCATGGTCGACCGCACCGTCGTAGTCCAAAATCTAAGAAGCCTTTTCTTCATTATTTTTTTGTAGTTTTAATTTTAACAACAATTCAAAAAACTCACGAAAATTTTATAAACATAGAAAAATAAATAGCGCAATAATCAATTCCATATTCTAGATCTGTTTTCTCTTCAAATAATTATTTTAATACAAATTTACAAACCAAAATTAAAATAATAAATCTTAGATGGTGATGATAGACTGCCATCTAAATATATGAAAAACCTAAATGCGCATTCCAATCTCTAAGAAACCATAATGGCAAAATTAATTAATTAATATAATAATTAAAATAGAAAATTTAATCAACAATAATTAATTAATAAACATTAAGCATATAATCTTATGACAACATATAATTATATAAAAAACATAGAGCGCCAACTCTCTAAAAAAATATAATTCAAGTATATGAGAGATAAAGATCATATAATCTATGTACATAGCATGATCACAAACTCATAAAAACTCTATAAAACCATGGCTCTAATACCAATTGTTGGCAAACGATTACACAGTAGATTTTAAAAATTTGAAATTAAAATGTTTTTCCAAAACTAGTTAGACATGCTATATATATAAATTAACAAAAGATCTTTTGTACCTCTTAGAAGACCAAAAACTATAGGAACTATCTGAAGAGCTTCAACAAACTGGTCTTTTTTGCTATAGAAAATAGTTCTCTTTATATAGATGTTAGATTGGGGCTAGTCCCTATCAAATTTGGCCTTAGATTTCAAGTTTGGATCAACTTTATGAGTAAAACGCATAAAGCACATGGATTGCTAACGTGGCAGGTCTAGTCAATCGGCTTACATTAGGTCTGATTGACCAGTCCGTTGTGGTAGCACTCCCTTGATGAGTTTTTAGGTCTTGAGATTTATCCCATTAATTCAAACTGAACCTAACAAATAAGTCCCTTATAGAGCCTCAATTTTAACTCAAACAATCTAATAGAAAAGTTATTTGATTAAAATAGTTATATACAGATAATCCCATACAAATAAAATCTATTTTAATTTTAAATAATTCAACTTATTTATCTTTAATTAATTCATAAAATTAATTCAACCAATAAACTAATATGAATTAATAAATCCAATCTATCAAATTTTAGCCAATCTAATAAATAGCATAAATTACCATTCTATAGGAAAAACATGCCGTATCGTTACAAGAAATATTATGAGCTAGCAAAAGGGACCTAATGGACATATATAGATCAAGCTCCTATAATTATAAAATAACATATCCCCTATATGTATATTTTATGATTATCAACTGTAAAGCTATTCCTCTAAAAGCATTGAGCTGCACTCATGAACCATATAAAATTACGAAACTTCAATAAGTTTATTGTCCATTTCATATCATAATGTTAAAAATCCCCATGGATATTTATAATCGGCTGAAGGATAAATTTCATTTTGCCTTCCTGATAATTTTTATCTTATATTTTATTATCTCACCATTGAAATACTTACTATTCGTAAATAGTATACTATTCGGTTACACTTATGTATCCAAATCGTTGAGCGTTCTAATTTTTCAATTATAGGATAATACATATAAAAGAATATCATTAACTCTACAAAAGAGCTATGGATTCCATATCTATGAATAACCAATCTACGTTAACCAAGAGTTATGTTTCCAACATAACGATATGCATACTTTTATATAATTCAAGATGTCGCCCTTTGATACATCAAAAGACACAAGATAAGAATATGGATCTATTGATTCATTTCAGGAAGAAAGTACAACACATATGGTTACCTAAAATGATTTGATTTAAACGAAATTATTAATCTAATCAAATTAATTCATCTTTAATCCCGATCTAATATATCATTATCTATGACAATATACCAATGTTTCTACCGTGGAGTCCAACTCCATGACTAAGACAAGTTATTTCCCATTAAGGATGTAAATAACATAACAATCTTAATATGAATAAAGTGCCCAACTTTATTCCATCAATTGCAGACCTTATCATTTAGACTATCACTTTTAAGGTTCATGTCTTTTACATAATCTTTCTATCATATGCACAATCTTAAAGTTTTAGACTGATAGTCTTAGACTTGTGTTTGCTTATTATATATTCAATAGAAATGAACATAAAGAGGACACCATTTGATATATGAAAATAATAAACTCTTTATTAGTTAAATGTCTCCAAAAAACTATTACATCATTTAATCCTTAGGGCTCCTAGTCTAGACAGTATTACCAAGCATTTATTGTGCCAGTTCATATCTATAATGCATAAAAAACTCAACTTAATAAATAAGCATGATTTCAGTAATATTAATTTTAATTATACAACACAATTAAATTACATAAAGAAAGCATGGCAGAAATTTATGCAAAAATTAGAATGCATAACAACATTAACAATAATTATTAAAAAAAATATAATTTATGCCACAAAACTATAAGTTTTACATCACAAATATAGAGTTAAAAACCGTAGCAGACTATTATGCTTATAAGATCATCTCCCTACTGCACTAAATTTTCTACACTAATTTAGACATTATTTTAATTTTAAAAGTGGAGTTGGAGGAGTTCTCTAGTAGGATCTCCTTTTGAAAGAAGGATCTGGTAAGCTTCTAGAAAACAAAGAAAAGAAGAAGAGAAGTAGTGATGTTGGTATCATGAACTGGGGGAGGAATGTTGTAAAGTAATATACAACAAAATTTTAAAAGTTTTTTAAATCAAAGCCTTTTCCAAGTAACAAATTTGACATACTAAGTAGACAAATTAATAAAAGATCTTACGTATCTCTTTTGCGGATCAAAAAATTGTAGAAATTGCAACTAGAGAAGAACGTTATGAAAGAGCCCCAACTAACTAGTCTTCCTTGCTATTCTCTTTCCACGATTAGAATGCAGGTGGTCGCATGTCGCATAGTTTTTCTCTAGTGACCTCTCCTTCCAACCACTTGAGAAAAACAAAAGCTAAAATTCCAAATGTTGAACAATAGCACTCTAGGGATTTCAGAATTTCTTTTACTAGAATACTCTCTCTATACTTCTCAAATGATCTAAGGAACAATGAAAAATAGTTCCATTTATATAGTGGTCGAATTTGGAGTTAATCCCTATTAGATTAAGCTTCAAAACTCGAGTCTTGATCAACTTTTGATAAAAAATGTATTAAAAACACGTATTAGGATTATCGCACGGTTGGCTTGCCAAGCTCATGCATCGACCTGTCGACCGAACAATAATATGGAAATTTCAAAATATCTTATTTCCCACGGGAATCTTAGATAGAGCCTTAGTTTTAATTCAAATAATCTAATAGAGAAATTATCGAATTAAAAAATTCATATACAAATAACCCCATATCGAATAAAATATTATCCAAATAATTCAACATGTTTATCTTGAATTAATTCACAAAATTAATTCAACTAATAAACCAACATGAATTATTAAATCCAATCTATCAAATTTCAGCCAATCTAATAATTAATATAAGTAACTACTATATAGGAAAAACATGATGTATCATTACAGGAAATATTATGAGCTAACAAAGAGGACCTAATGGATATATATAGATCAAGATCCTATAATTATAAAATAATATATCCCCGATATGTATATTTTATAATTATCAACTCTAAAGCTATTACATTAAAAGCTTTGAGCTTCACTCTTGAACCATATACAATTACAAAACTCTAATAAGTTTATGTCCATGACATATCATAATGTATTACATCCCCATAGGATATTCATAATCGACTTAAGGATAAATTCTATTTTACCTTCCTGATTATTTTTATCCTATGTTTCATTATTTCACCATTGGAATACTTATTATTTGTAAATAGTATACCATTTGACACACCTATAGATCTAAATGGTTGAGTGCTCTAGTTTTCTAACTATAGCATAATGCATATAAGAGAATATTATTAACTCTATAGAAGAGCTATGGATTCTATATCTATGAATAACTAGTCTACGTCATCAAGAGTCATGTCTTCAACGTACCGGTATGAGTACCTTTATATAATTCAAGAGGTCACCCTTTGGTATAACAAAAGACACAAGTCAAAGATACAGATCCATTAATTCATTTCAAGATTAAGATGCAACACATATGAATATGTAAAGTGAATTAATTTAATCAAACAAAATTATTAATCAAATCAATTCAACTTTTTATCCCGACCCAATATATCATCACCTATGACAATATATCAACGTTTCTACTTATAAGGTCCCCCTCTGATGACCAAGTCAAGTTATTTCCCATTGGAGTTGTAGATAACATAAAATCCTTAACATAAAAAAGCCCCAACTTTATTCCTTCAATTGTGGACCTTATCATTTAGACTATCACCTTTAAGATTCATGTTTTCTCCATAATCTGTCCATTATATGCATGATCTTAAAGGGTTTAGATTGACAGTCTCAAAATTTTGTTTGCTTATAATATATTCAACAGAAATGAATATAAAAAGGACAACATTTGATATATGAATATAAATAGACCCTTTATTGAACAAATGTCTCCAAAAACTTATTATATCATTTAATTCTTAGGGTACCTAGTCTAACAATCTCCCACTTGCCCTAAGTGAGTAAATATGACATGTTTCACATCCCTTTAGCCTCTACATGCTTTTGAAAAACCCTTGCCAATAATGTCTTTGTGAAATGATTAGCTATATTGTCCACAAACGTGATCTTGCATACTGCAACATGTCTACCCTCAACAAAGTCCTTTGTCACATGATACTTCCAATGTATATATTTACTCTTCTTGTGAAATCTTATTTCTTTAGCATTAGCTATCGCTGCATACATCAGCTTATCCATATCAAGAACTACCTCGAGATCCCCAAGGAACTTACAAAGCCATACAACTTCTTTCGAAGTTTAATTGGCTGCCACATACTTGACCTCCATCATTGAATCCAAAGTGCAATCTTGCTTGACACTAGTCCAAAAATGGCATGTCCTCCCAAAGTAAACACAGAAACTAAAGTTGATCTTCTTGAATCCAAACTGGATTAAAAATCCAAATCAGTATATCCAAGAGGTGTTCGATCCTCACTAGAATACACTAGCATATAGTCTCTAGTCCTTCTCAGGTACTTGAAAATATGTCTGACTATAACCCAATTGTCTAGTCTTGGATTCGACTGAAATCGACTCACAATCCTGACCTCATAACGTATCTCTAGTCGTATGCAAAGCATAACATACATGAGACTACCAACTGCCAAAGAATAAGGCACCTTCTTCGTGTATTCTCTTTCTTCATCAGACTTTGAAGAGTCTTTCTCAGAAAGAGTAATTCCAGACTTAGATGGTTGCCCATCTTTCTTAGAATTTTGCATTGCATACTTCTCGAGAATTTTATCTATATAGGTGGCTTAGGATAAAGCTATCATTTTATTCTTTCTATCTCATAAATATAGACTTTAGCAATTTACAAACCTTATTCTCTTGTTCCTTAACTTTGAACCCATCTAGCTATACCATATATATGATCTCATTAAGATAGACATTTGGAAAGGCCATCTTGACATTCATTTGCCAAATCTTGCAATCGAGAGCGGTAGTAATAGATAAGAGAATACAAATAGACTTAAGCATGGCTACAGGTGAAAAGGTTTCATCCTAATCGATTGCTTCCTTTTGTGTGTATCCTTTTGCAACCAGTCTAGCCTTATAGGTTTTTGACTTTCTCATCTGCTTCTCTCTTTCTCTTGTAGATCCACATGCACCCTATAGGTTTTACCCCTTCAAGAAGGTCCATAAGTTCCCAAAATTGATTAGTCTTCATAGACTTCATCTCAGTGTTCATAGCTTCTGTCTAGAGCTTTGAATTAACATCCTCCATAGCATCTTTGTAAGTATAAGGATCCCTATCATTTTCAATTGATTCAGCCAAGTAGGCTTCACTATTGAAGATATACCTCTCGGGTTGACGCCTAATCATCCCACTATGCCAAAGCTCCCTTGGTTATTGTTCAATCAGTTTTTCTATATCGATTGGAATGGTTTCAACCAGAACCCCTGGAGTGATCGAATCACTCGCTAACTCCTTGAGTACCACTCTACTACGAGGCTTAAAGTCGTTCATGTAATTTTCCTCAAGGAAAGTAGCATTCGTTGAAAACCATGACTTTACTTTCTTTTGGGTTATAAAAATCCCCCTTTAGTCCCTCTTAAATGTCCTACATACATGCACACCTCTAAACATACTTCCAACTTATTCGCTTACTTGTATAGGACATGAGACAAGACACCCCCATATGTGAATATGGTTTAAGGATCTGTTCTTACCCATTCACAACTTGTGAAGAGTTTTAGAAATCTTGTGGTCATGGGTTCGAATCCCATGTGGGCCTTTTTGACAAAATTCGATAAATTTTGCAGTTACCCAAACTTACAAAACAAAAGATACGATGCTAGGCTTTTCTTTATCTGAAATGAATAAAGTAGTAAGTGAAAAACATCTAATTTAGTTTATATTATTTAAATTACATATTTTTTACATTGTTTTATGAATAGTGACATGAATAGTAGCTTTTTAATTTTTTAATTTTTCATTTTTAATTAATTAGCACACAAATAAAACACAAATATAGTATCTACAAAGACAAGGATAGATCACCTACTTGTTTTCCCGTTTGTTTTGGCAATACAAAAGTAACTGCACCTTCTCGGCAACGAAGCCAAAAACTTATTCGGTCTTGAAAGTTAAATCCAAAATAGCCTTAAGTATAAAGTCATCTTAAGTAAAAAAGTCTCGGTGAGTCCGAGGTCGAATCCACAAGGAGGGTGTACTTTGGGTTGAAAAGACTTCAAAATTTATGTTAAAAAGATAAGTGATTTAAAAACAAACAAAATATTTTTGTGATTTTTGACTTAAAATTTAAAACATAAAACTAAACCTGGTAAGGCATCGAGAATGCCTTGTATATTTCATAACTGGTATGAATTTAATTCTATTTACAAATTTTCTAAAGTATTTGAAATATTAAATCTTTTCTTGTTTAAAACAAGCACGTTTATTATTTCTACGAGTCCTTTGAGTGTGACAATATAGCAAGCCACAATGCAGTAAGAGACTTCCTATAAAGACAATAAAATAATCATCTCTCACTAGTGATTTTGGTGCATTAACTATGACAATTATAACCGATGTCACAATAGTTATAACTAACATAATTTTAAGATTAAAAAATAATAACAAATTAAAATTAATATATTTAAATGGAATAAATTATTGCGTTAATTTTGACAGAACCTTGTCTTATTAAATAGTGTAACAATACTTTATGCCATCATCTGTCGATAATAAATCAAGTATTACAAAGCATTTACTATATCAGTTCATGTCTATAATGCAGTAAAAACTCAACTTAATAAACACGCATGATTTCAATATTATTAATATTAATTATGCAACATATTTAAATTATATAAAGAAAGCATGATGAAAATGTATGCAATAATTGGGAAGCATAACAACATTAATAATAATTATTAAAAAAGATATAATTTATTCTATAAAAATATAAGCATACAACACAAATATAGAGTTAAAAACCACACTTGACTACTATGCTTACAAGATCATCTCTCTGCCTCACCAAACTTTCTACACTAATTTAGACATTATTTTAATTTTAAAAGTGAGGTTAGAGGAGTTCTCTAGTAGCATTTCCTCCTAAAAGGAGGATCTGTTGAGTTAGAAGCTACTAGAAGAAAGCAAAGAAAAGAAAAAAAGAAGTAGTAATGTTGGTATCAAGAATCAAGGGAGGAATCCTTAGTATTTATAGTGAAGTAAAATTCACTATTTACATTTTTTTTATATTTTTTTACACTACATAATTGTTGACAAATGGATAAATTTTTCCTTTGTTTTCCACAGTGATAGTTGTTCTTCATTATGGAACTTTGAGTTTGTAATCCAATGCTTTGTGAAAAAGGGCCGAACGAAAACATGTGTTTATAGACCATCGATGAACTTACTTGGACCAAAAGATGGCCTAGATTGAAGTCACAATAAAACGTTGATTTTGACTTATGTAGACCATTGGATGTAATTAGCTAGACTGGATGAACGGATAAGAAGCAAAGAGGATGAAACTTTACATGTGAGTGACCACACATAAGTAACACCTTTGATGAGATGGTGGCAGACATACAGGGCCCTGAAGACGTCAGCACTAATACAGGATTCCATTAATTAGATTTTAACTTTGAATTTTTATTTTGACCCCAATTTTGAGATTTCTTGCACCATTTTCTCCTTTTAAGCCCTAGATTTCAAATTTTCTAACAGATAAAACTCAAAGAAATTAATTATTTTACAAAACTAAATTTACGAAAATAAAGTAAATATTTATAAATACTATAATTAGAAAACTAAATTAAAAACACACAAATGCACATAAAAATAAACATATTAATTTATGGTTTTAATTCATTTCACACAAATTAATTATTTAACACATAAAAATATTTCTAAAAATTACTAAAAATATTTTTAAACATAAACATAAAATAAAATTGCATATATAAACATATTTTCACACCAGGACACAAAAATATTGATTAACATACAAATGTTGTAATTAAGGAATTAAACAAGAAATATTAATGTAAAATTATGATATTTAGTCTTAAGAAATGTGCATTTTTAAGTATTGTCAAACCGCTCAACCAGCTTATTGCTAGTTCCTAGCAATTAAAACAATATAATTTTGAAATGATTGACATAATATCCATATAATGCAAAGCATTTAACTATACTTTCTCACCTAATTAGATAAAGTAATAAAACAAACCTTTTATTTAAAACACCTTATATGTTATTTAACAGAATGCAAGCAAGCCAGACTTAATGCATAAAAGATAATACATAATTATGAAGTTTCATTAGAAACTAAGAATAAAATTTTTTTGTTATTTTGTTATTTTGTTTCAAATCACTCCTGTAGGTAGTAAACACTTCAAAATTATTTATATAAATAATTAAGAATATAAACATAAAACAAAAATATATACAAAAATTAAACAAACTTTATAAACATGAATAGTGCAATATTTGGTTCTTTTAAGCTTTTTCTATAACCCATTTAGCGATCTTTAGATCAGTAATTCCTAGACCAGCTGGCCTGAGGTACTAGGTGTTAAAGCACCCCGTAGAACTAAATTACTCAAGTTAAAGAGGATATGAAACCAAACTTATCCAACTATATTAAATTACAACTTTGCACACTTTATTTATTTACTTCTCATTTTTATTTATTGTTTATTTGATTTATTTATTAATTAATTTTGAAAATGTTGCTACCCTTAATTATTCATTTACACAAAATAACAAAACTTCAAATATTCAAAGCTTTGACTTATCACCACAATTAAGTATTATAGTGTGTGTGTGTGTGTGTGTGTGTGAAAAGAATGGCTTACAAATACTTTGAAAAATAAACACATAAGCATGTTAAATAAAAACTATGTCTTGAGAACCCATAAAATTAGAAGATTCAAAGAATAGAAAAATGATATCATATTAACATGAAATCGAGACAAAATAATAACACATTAATTACTAAGAAACTAATATATACAAAACACTTTTTAGAGTTTTTTAAATGACTTACAAAACTAACAAAAATTGACAATATGACACTTAAAAGTAATAAATTTTTACGAAACACACAAAATTAGAGCGAAAATTCACAAATTTTAGCATAAAATCATTGCACAACCCTTTCCCGCAACCTAAATTGTATATTGTTCTTAATGTGTAAAAGAATATTAAGTGTAGAAATAATATTAAATAAATAAGAACAACTGAAAAGATGATCTGTATGACAAACTTAACAAAAATATGAGACAAACACATTACAAACTTGGTCTTTTAAAGTTAGATTCATGACTTTTTTTTTCTGAAAATTAAAATCACTTTTATCCTCAAGTTCTTAAAAAAGCATTTCAAAAAGCCACCAGTATAGAATACTTACTAATCGCAATGACTATATACTCATTGATCTCAGCCATTTTAAATGAATTATTAAGTGATTTAATTTCAATTTTCTAGGATTTTTTTCTTTTTAAGGAAATTTAAAATATTAAGTCTAACAAAAAACACATTTTTTATTTATTTAAAAAAAATAACACAAAACAATGCATATAAATATATTACAAAAGAAAGAAGGTAAATATATTACTTTGAAAGTATTTTCCCAATGCTTGATGCTCTAAATTCAACAAATCTCTCTATCAACTTTGCTCCTAGTGGACAGTCGCCAAAGAGCAGCTTTTTCCTGTAGTAACTGTCGATGAACACCACATATGGGTCAGATGTGATCATGCCCTCAAGATTTGTAAAATAAAAGCTTGTGAAATTTGGACTCGTTTTATGTTCTTGGTGGGTCCATAAAGATGATGCTAGTGATAGTGAAGGAGGTGATGGCCACATCGGATCTTGGTATGAATGGTCATTGATGAACTCTTGTAGCAACTGAGACTAAGAACTTAAGACTAAAGGTAATCATTGTTCCTTTTCTATATTTGGGTCTTTTGTCTCATCCTCAAATAGACAGACTTCTTTATACATCTCCAAGCATTCCTCTCCTAAACTAGGTTCCTTAAAGTGGGTGGATTCTAAATGTTCTTTATTTTCTATTATACCCTTCATAGAGTCCAAGTATTTTCTTAGGATTTCTAAATATTCCCTATTTAAAGTATCTAATGAATTTTGCGATTCAAAGGTTGACTCCAAAATTTCAGGTTGAGTGTCAGGCCAAAGTTCCAAAAAATTTGAATTGTTCCCCCAACTTAGGCTAATTTCAAAGCTATTCAATCTCCAATAGTCATACTCGGTCAAATCTTTCAACATATAATACGCTTCATCTATGGATAATTGGTAAAAAATGGTGGATCTATCTCATATTTCAACCAAATTTTTAGTCCCATTACTTAACCTATCTAGGAAGATTCCTAACAAGTGATTCCAAGAAAGATCGTGGTAAGGAAACCTATATAAGAATTCATTAAATCTCCACTAAGTACTATAAAGTAGTTCCAAGTTTTTTTGAGAAGAACTGGCAACAAAGTGTCGATGAATTTCCCAAAACCTTTTTTATATTTGAAAATATATATATTTTTTATTTTGGTTTTTTTGAAATTATGCAAAAAAAAATTTCAAGTTGAATAATGCTAGATTAATTAGATTCCCAGATTGTTAGAGGTCACACTAGACATGTTTAAAGTTTCCAACTTTCTTAGGCAAAGGTTTTAATGTTGTGGTCATGGGTTTGAATCCCACGATGGGCCTTTTTGACAGAGTTTGATAAATTTTATAGTTACCTAAACTTACAAAATAAAAGATAAGATGCTAAGCTTTTCTTTATCTGAAATGAATAAAGTAGTGACTGAAAAGCATCTAATCTCTTTTTTAATTATTTAAATTTTAGATTTTTTGTTGTTGTATGAATAGTGACATGAATAGTACTATGGATAGTAACCTACGTGAATAGTAACTTTTTAATTTTTTATTTTTTAAAAAATTATCACACAAATAAATCACAAATATAATATTTACAAAGATAAGAATAGATCATTTATCTGTTTTTCTATTTGTTTCGGCAATATCAAAGTAACGACACCTCCCCAGCAACGACGCTAAAAACTTATTCAGTCTTGAAAGTTTAAGTCTGAAATAACCTCAAGTATAAGGTTGCCTCAAGTAATAAAGTCTCGGTGAGAAATAACCTCAAGTATAAGGTTGCCTCAAGTAATAAAGTCTCGGTCAGTCTGAGGTCGAATTCACAGGGAGGATGTACTTCAGGGTGGAAAGACTTTGAAATTTATGTTAAAAAGATAAGTGATTTAATAACAAAAGAAATATTTTTGTGATTTTTGATTAAAATTTAAAACATAAAACTAAAACTGGTAAGGCGCCAAGAATCCCTTGTATATTTTATAACTGGCAGAATTTAATTCTATTTACAAATTTTCTAAATTATTTGAAACATTAAATCTTTTCATGTTTAAAATAAGCACATTTATTTCTACTGTGTTTATCAACAATCAAAGTGTATCATTGCCAATTTCTTTAATGCCGATAGGCATTGGAAAGAGAAATACTTTTTCATGTCGACCAACCGTGATTCAATCAAGCTGACCACTCGATTTCGTTTCCCTTTTCCATTTGGTCATATTGGTGAGTGTGGTGAACACTTGTTTTATTTGATGCAGTCATTTTGACTAATCTTATATTTCTTTTTTCACTTTGCAGATTACAAGCTAAACCATCCCACTTCTATAGAAGAATGATTCTGAGAGAAGCTCA
Organism: Artocarpus hirsutus; assembly: GCA_946598075.1. Classification (NCBI taxonomy): domain Eukaryota; kingdom Viridiplantae; phylum Streptophyta; class Magnoliopsida; order Rosales; family Moraceae; genus Artocarpus; species Artocarpus hirsutus. The sequence goes on along the minus strand of CAMOHE010040289.1, from coordinate 19,438 downwards.
ATGCCTTTATTGCTTTGGAAGTGTGGCGTCCGGCCCAGGCGTACTCTCTCAAGCCTCCATAGGACCCACCTTGTAGAGCCCCCGGACTTATGGTTCTTATTGGTAGACCATCCCCGTGCCGCCCACTCATCCATACTATCCCCTCTAGGGCCCTCTGGCCCCTCAGGGTTTTTTTTTCACGTCCCTCGGGTTGGAACCTTAAACCTCCCTTAAGAGGTTTTTATTTCCTTCTCGAGTACCAACTGAGCTAGTGTTTTATTGTGGCATCTGACCCGAGCGTACTCCTTCAAGCCTCCATAGGACCCACCTTGTAGGGCCCTCGGACTTATGGCTCTTATTGGTAGACCATCTCTGTGCCGCCCACTCATCCGTACTGTCCCCTCTAGGGCCCTCTGATCCCTTAGGGTTTTTCTTTTGCGTCCCTTGGATTCGAACCTCAAACCTCCCTTAAGAGGTTCTTATTTCCTTCTCGAGTACCAATTGAGCTAGTAGCTCAATTGGTACTCGAGAAGGAAATAAGAACTCTTAAGGGAGGTTTAAGGTTCAAACCCAAGGGACACGAAAGAAAAACCCTGAGGGGCCAGAGGACCTCAGAGGGGACAGTACAGATGAGTGGGCGGCACGGGGATAGTCTATTAATAAGAGCCATAAGTCCAGGAGCCCCGCAGGGTGGGTTCTATAGAGGCTTGAGGGAGTACGCCCGGGCCAGGTGCCACAGGAAAGACATACTTGGCCTGAGATTTCACACCTCGATCGACTCGGGAAATCTTCAATTTGAAAAAAATTCAGAGAAATTTTGACAGGCATACCTATTCATTTTCTTGATCAAATCTATTGGACTTTTGTTTGCCACAATGCAATTTAGTGGTTGTATGGTTCTTCCAAATACATTACTCATTTTTTTGACAAAGACGCTGTGCTCGCAGAAGCTGCTCCATCATCAATGAAGGTCTCACTCCCGTCGGTTGAAGAGGCCATGAAAAGGAATGTTGCCGCAAGAGCTGTGGCTAAAGAGAAAAAGAGGAACAGAGGCAAGACAAGCGTGTCCAATGCCTCAGACATCCAAAATACTCCTCGATTGCCAATGGATACTTCGGATTTACCTCCACCACCTTCATTCGATATTCAACCCCTAGCATCAAAGAAAAGGAAAAAGGTTGAATCCTCTAAAGTCGACGAAGTTATTGATGAGCAAATACATGAAAAGATACTTAACATTTTTTATGATGCAAGTATTATTCAAAACAAGGAATCAACTTTGAGGGCTATCAAAAGCTTCAACTTATCTGTAGATGAAACAAAGTTTGGTGGAAAGTCTATTACTTGGATTCACAATGAGTTTACAATACTACTTCGATAGGTAAAATCTGAACCAAGTCTTGTTTAGATTTATGCCATATTCATAATCTAACTCTTAACCTTGCATTTTGCAGATCCTTCAAATGTTCAATATATTCGTGAACAAGGCTAAGTACAATCATGATAGACTCTTTAAGCTTATTCAGGAACTAGATGGGTAGCTTAACAAAGCAAAAGGAAAGAGAGGCGATGCAAAGAAAGAAACAAATGATGCCATTGCTATTGCAACTTAAGCAGCAGCCTTCATTTGAGAGATAAAGAGCTTATTTGAGTGAAGAAAGAGGTGGAGGAGAAAACCAGCAAAGTCAACATAATCAAGGAGTAGCCCCTCGACATCCATAATGAGTATTCTATTAGGGCAAGGCTCAAAATGCTCAAAGAGTTTAAAGAGCATTAATTTAAAGGTTAGGATGTTGATGTTGAGATAACAAAGCTTGAGGAGCTTCTAGCCCCAAATGCTGATTAAGAAGTGAAGGACGTTGATGCGGGTACAGCAGCTCTCGAAGTTGCTAGGAACGAGGCCTTGGCAACTACAAAGACACTACTATGCAACTTCCAACCATCTAGGGCACTACAAACTAGATGCAACTATCTTTCCTTTTTTTTATACCATGAAATGAACACATTTTTTTTTTTGTGTGTATTGTAATGAACAACTTTTGTTGAGTCTTGAATCGAATCAAAATTTTTTTCTCATAATATCTATTTTGGTATTGATCCCCCTTCAAAGTTTCATTCATAAATAATTACTTTAAATTCATTAGATTTCCTCCTGATCAGTGAAGAACTAATAGGCTTTGGCTGTAACGCCCGTCATTTTTTTCTACGGACACTTATGTTAGCTTAACGTTAAAAAGTGATAATTTAAATGCTATTATAATTTATGTTAAGAAAATTAATTTTTTATTTAATAATGTCATAGATGACAATCATGTGGGATTGATATGCTCAGGATGTTCATGTCAAAAATGATAATAAGCTTAAAGTTTTTATTATTTGTTTCTAAGAGTTTCAACTTGCTCTTACAATGCCCTAGAGTTATATTCTTGATGATGATATGAATTTTGTTGCATATTTTCTTATTTTTATAACATTTATGATGTCATGATAATTACATGTGTAACTCTTTATTATGGCATTAAGAAACTCGATAATATAAAGTGTCCAAAAAAATAATATGTAAATTAATATTTTTTTGGGGTCATAGGAGTAAATATTATTGTTGTATATAAATAATTGCGTATTATATTATATATTACATTTAAGTGCAAAAGAAGCGAAAAGGAACTCAAAAGGGCTTTTGCCATGGTAAAAGAAAAAGAAAGAAAAAAAAGGAAGAAAAAGGAAAAAAAAAAAAAGAAGAGAAACTCTAATTAGATTAGGATTACACTTATTTATAAAGGGGGAAATCTAATTAGATTAGGATTAGGGTTTTTTACACTTATCTAATCTTTTCTCTCTCATAAACCTATAAATATACTTTTAATCCATAAAAGTCTACATTTTCATAATTTCCAGCCAAAGAAAATTCTCTCCTTCAGCCCCTCAAAAAATCTCTCTAATCCTCGGAGCCAAGAATTTATTACTCTTATTTTCTTTCAAGCCAAAGTAGAAGGAATTATTTTTAGAGATTTTGTATGCAAGTATTCGTCTTTATTGAAGAAAACATAAGAATTAAAGGTATGTTTTAAATTTTCATGGTTTTAAATTTTTATGATTGATATATATTGTTTTATGATAAACTTTGTTAGAAAATTGTTCTTTTATGATTGTGAATGTGTGTATGCATGTATGTTTGTATGGAAAATAAATTATTTTGTTTATTACTTTGATTATTACAGTGTTATTATATGGTTGAAAGCATTTATATTTATATGAAATCATGAAATTTTATGAAAATAAGGTTTTGTTGTTGGAGTGTGATAAGAGAATTTTAGAGTTTTCAGTTAATCGGTAAGATTGTTAATAATTTTTTAAAACCAAATGATTTTATTTTACTATGATTTTTGGATATGATGTGTCTATATATGTTACGAATATGTGGGATTCTTTATAAATTTTTGTTCAAATTATTTTTAGGGTTATGAGCTTTCAATCAAACACTACTCATGAAATTTTATTTACTGACAAATTTGTATTTGTGTCTTTAAGAGTCTATTTTATGTGGCAAAAAGCATCTTTTGATTCTGTAAAAAAATTATGAGTTATTATTGATATATTAACTAAATGTCTGTAAATTTTTAGATTCATATCCTTATTATGTTTTAAGATAAAATTCGTTGATTGCTAAGTACTCAGTGGTTACAAATGTCTGCCTAATATACTCTTTGTAATTCACGAGATGATAAATCATATTTTTAAAATGTTTTCCATGATTTATTATTTGTCTATCTTATATTATATGTTAAGCACGTCACATAAAAATTTTGAAAGCATATCATACATATTTAGTTTTATAAAAATGTTTGAATGAAACATGTTGTTGTTCAGCAAGTCTGATGCTAATATTAACTAGAAATTCAAACGTGTGTTTTGAATTACTCCAAATTTAATCGAAGCTAAATTTTGGGTATATTATAAATCTATGTGTCTATTATATGTATTATTTGTATAAATTATTTTATGCCATAAATAATTTAATATATAATTTTTAATTAAAACTACTTGCTAGCAAATTTTGTAGTATTGATAATATGATTTATTTTAAGTATCAAAGGAAATTTTTATGGCTAAAGAAAAATCTAAGCATTATATATATATATATATATATTAATGTTAACTTTATTCTTGCAAATTTTATGCTCTAATTAAATGTGAATCGAAGGATATAGGATTATAAATCCTTAAAGGTTAGGCAATTTTTATAATTGGCAGATTTACTTGAATGTTTTAAAAATTGGAGAAAGGTATTTTGGATTAATATTTTCTAGAGAACAAAATTTGAGTGATGTTTATATATGTTAGCTATGTTATGGAATAATTTTTACACTTTATTCATGCTCATAAATTGAGATTAATTTCTCTAAGTGATTAAAGATCAAGTTTTTTGTCTTTATGTTTCTTGACTCTAAGCACATGTTTATGACTCAAAGATGCTTTGTTTTGTTAAGAATGATATATGATGATGTAATATGATATTAAATGATATCATGAAGATGAATATTAATTTCATGTATTATACAAATGATTAGCATGAACACTCCAAAAGACGAGCACACCAAGAACCATGGTAATGTCACCCGATTTAAGGTTTAGTAAGCAAATAAGTTAAGTAAATACATTCTTAACTGCAACATGATAAAAGTTTATGAAAAAGTTTTGAAAAGATGTTTTATGATAATTTTGAAGTTTGTTTTTACATATTATCTTCTCATAAAAACTCTTGTTGTAACAAGAAAGATCAACCGATGTTTCAACGATGAGGTATGTTAAAGAAAGCATATATATATGTATCACTTAATTAAGTGTTACACATCATATGTTTATGATGTCCCAAAAGTTTGGACTTATCATATTTGGTTTTGGACTAGCTATCCCAGTTCTCTCATGATGGCACGCCTATGATGATAATGGTGCAAGGCTTGGGCCTCTAAAGATAAAATGAATAATATATTAATATGAAAGTCTAAATGAAAATATATGTTCTATATAAACTTTTGCCTCGTGCACTACTATGATTATGATTACGATGTTATGTAGTGATTTTTATGAAATGTTTTATGCTGTGAGATAGGAATGTGTACTTACTAATCTTATACTTAGTTTATATCATGTTAAAGATAAGGATAAGATGCAAGTTGATTAGGATGGAGGACAAAGATGGGTGTGTGTGCAAGGAGTGTTGGATTGGAAACAGAGTCATGTCATGAAAAGAATTTAAACTCAAACAAAAAATTGATATATTATGTTTTGCATTTTTATTTGTTTGAGACTCATTTTATTTGTGATATGTTTTTTGTTTTTTTGAACTTATGTTTTGTTGAATACAAAATTATGTTTCTAGATTTTGGTTTCTTAGTTTTATTTTATTGAAAAAAATATATGCATGTATTTCTTGGGATATTTTTCTGAGTGTTGTTGATTGTTTCAAAATTCTCATTTGTAATTATTAAGTTTAACGATGAAAGCAACGTCTCTTGTGACGCCTATAAGGGGGCATTACATTGGCAATTCTAAATATCGAACAGCCATTATAGAAATTGTTCTAACTCGGATAAAGACGAAATATGTTCGTTTAATACATTTTTCATAATAAACACAAATTTGGACAAAATTGACTTATAAAAACATTTAAGCCATGAAAACGACTTAGCGAGTCAAACACTAACCATGTAGGTCAAATCGAGCATTGAATAAGTAAATCAAATTTAGTAAGATCTAATGCAATGAAGGTAGCAAAGCCATGAAGATAGTGATTATGAGTCAAACACTGGATAAATATATCGAATCAAATGTTGATGTAACTTGGGAGCCTTGAAGATGGAGAGCCATGAAGATGGCTATTGCGAATTGAACACAGGATGAGTACATCGAATCCAGTGTTGAAGTAACTTATGAGCCATGAAGATAGCAATTGCGAATCGAATATTGGATGAGTTTATCGAATCTTGTGTTGCTTGTAACTTGTGAGCCATGAGGATGGTGAGCCATAAAGATGGCAATTGTGAATCGAACACTTGATGACTATATCAAATCTAGTGTTTGACATGACTTGTGAGCCATGAAGATGGCAAACCATGGAGATGGCTATCGTGAATTGAACATTGGATAAGTATATCGAAACCAATTTTGATAAATTTAGAGAGCCATGAAGATGGCAAGCTATAATGATGGCAAGAAATTTGAGAACACAGTACATCGAGCAAAATAGTTGTTGTAATGATCATGCAGCTATACTCGTTGATAGTACATGAGCTACCTACATATCCATGTGCAAGGATCAAGCCTGGTGTAGTTCAATTTTGACAAGCGTATGCTCTTTACAACCATTGCTAGAGTAATCGTTGACTGATGCTTAGGAATTACGTCGATGGACTACCTACAGCAAAACAAATCAAATGACATTACAAGAAATTTGAAAGACAAAGAAAACTGTACAGTTCAAAATCTTATTATAGTGGAACTAGACATAATTCTTTCTCAAGTGATGGGCATTCCAACTTTTGTTGATGATAGAACCATCGAGTTTCTTCAATTTCTAAACTCCGTTATGTACAATGCTTTGCACTCGATATGGACCTTCCTAATTAGCAGCTAACTTCGTAGCATTCCCTTTTCTTGTATTCTGAAAAGCTCTTTTGGCACAAGGTCTCTTACCTAGAACCTCTTGGCTTTAACCTTAGCATTGTAGAACCTGGCAGCTACTTGCTGATATTGACCAAGGCAATAAAGAGCGTTTTCCCTTTTTTCATCGATCAAATCAAGTGCATCTCTCATCATTTTTTCATTTATCTCTTCATTGAGAAGAGAGTAGTTGATCTAAAGGTCTTGAGTGATAACTTCAGCTGGGATCATCACTTCTGTGCCATAAACTAGGAAAAAAAAGGATTCACTAGTTGCATGCCTTAGGGTTATTCGATAGACCTATAGCACCACTGGGAGTTCTTCAACCCAGTGTCCTTTTCTAACCTTAAACTTTTTCTTCAAGTTTCTAACGATTGTATTGTTTGTTGCTTTGTCCTGTTCGTTCCCTTGGGGATAACTAGGCACCAAAAAGCTCAAGATGATGCCCCAATCCTAGTAGAATTTCATAAAGGAAGCAAAGATGAATTGAGAGCCATTATCATTAACAAACTCCCTAGGCACTCTAAACCAGCAGATGATATTTAACCAAATGAATCGCTTGACATCGCGTTCTTTAATATCTACAAAGGCTTTAGCTTCGAACTACTTAGAAAAATAATCCGCAAAAATGAGAAAGTATTTTACTTGCCCAAGGGCTAGAGGAAAAGGTCTAACCATATCCATTGAATACTTCATGAAAAGGCACGGTGAACTGATTGATGAAAGTTCTTCAACGGACTAGTGGATTGCTAGCACATGCCTCTAGCAACTATCACATTTTTAGCAAAGTCCTCCGAGTCACTTTGTATGGTCAACCAATAATAGCCTTGCCTTTTGATCTTGTTGCATAGAGATCCCCTCCTGAATGATTGCCGCATGAACCCTCATGAACTTCTTGGATGACTCACTTGACTTCATCTTTTTCGAGGCATCAGAGGTAAGGACCTATAATCAATCCTTTCTAAAGCTTCCTATCTATTAGACAATAACTTCTTGCTTAGATCTTGATCTTTCTTGTGACTTGCTTATTGTCTAAAAGCCATGTACCTCTCGATTGGTATCCTCTAGTCATATCTAGGATTTAAATAGTTCATCTCTTTTGTGGCTTTGATGCTAGGTTGCTCAATGTACTCTAGAGAGATGATCTTCTTTTCTTTCACCTTGAGAGATGATCCTAGATTGGTGAACACATCTACTCTTGATTTTGACTCTCACGGCACATGCCTCACTTCGAAATGGTCGAACTGATGCTTTAATTTATTCACGATCTTTAAGTAAAAGATCATCTTGTCATCCTGTGCTTCATACTCCCCAATGATCTGATTAACAACCAAGGTTGAATCACTTTCCACAATAAGTTTGATAGGCCTAGTGTCGCAGTAAGTCTTAGGCCCCAATCATGGCTTCATACTCTGCTTCATTATTCACTGCTTTAAAACCCAATCTGAAGCTTTTTTCAATTTCCTCGCCTATTGGTGACTGTAGCAAGATTCTGACTTCTAAACCTCTTTCATTGCTAGCTCTGTCCACCAGCATGGTCCATACCTTTGGCTTGTCATTGTCTACCTCGTATGTCAATTCTATGATAAAACCAGCCAGTACTTGCTCCTTTAACGAGGTTCAAGGTTTGTACTCGATATCAAATTCGGTGAGTTCAATAGCCCATTTTGTCAATCTTTCCAAAACATCTGGCTTGTGAAGAATGGATCGCATTGGGTACAACGAGAGCACTACGATCATGTGGCTTTGGAAATATGGTCGTAGTTTGCAAACGGATACGACTAGTGCGAGAGCGAGTTCCTCGACGATCAAGTAGCTTGTTTTAGCATCCAGTAGGTGTGACTGATAAAAAAAAAATGGCTTCTAAATCGAGTCTTCCTCCCTGATTGGTGTGAAACTAACTACTGTTTCTGAAACTGCCAAGTAGAGATATAACGACTCTCCATCTTTTGGTTTTGACAAGATTGATAAAATGGAAAGGTATTTTTTTCAAATCTTAGAAAGCTTGCTAGCATCGATCGTTTGAATCAAACTTTGTGTTCTTCTTCAACAATTGAAAGAAGGGTAAACACTTATCTGACAAGCAAGTTATGAATCAGCTTAAAGCTATGACTCACTCGATCAGCTTTTGGATTTCTTACTTGTTCCATGGTGATGGCATCAGTTGGAAAGCTTCTACTTGGTCTGAATTTGCCTCGATCCCCAGTTTTGTCACAAGATATCCCAAGAACATACAACTGGTAACCCCAAAAGTACACTTTTCTGGGTTTAACTTAATTTTATGCTTCCTCAGGATGTCAAAGCATTCTTGTAAATGTTGTACATAAAGATGAGTCTAAAAAGACTTTACCAGCATATCATCCATATAAACTTCTATGTTCTTACCAATCTATTCTTTGAACATCATGTTGACAAGTCTCTGGTAGGTTGCTCCAACATTCTTCAACCCAAACGGTATGACCTTGAAACAGAAAATACCGTGTTCAGTAATGAAGATGGTCTTTTCTTGATCTTTAGGGCACAAAAGGATCTAATTATAGTCGAAGAAAGCATCAAGGAAACTTAGGATTTCATGGCTAGCGGTCGTATCAACGAGTTTATTGATGCGAGGTCATAGATAGCTATCTTTTGGCAAGCTTTATTTAGGTTCATGAAATCTACACACATTTGTCATTTCCTATTTTTCTGCTTAACTATCACGACATTCACCGGCCAATCTGGGTATCGAACTGGACAAATGAATCCTACTTCTAGCAAACACCTTATTTCCTCCTTCATATATTATTTTGTTCGACCCCTAGCTGTTTCCTCTTTTGTTGCATGGGTCAATAGTTTAGATCGACATTGAGCTGGTGCAAGATGGTACTTGGGTCAATCCAGGCAAATCTACATAGGACCATGCAAAGCAGTCTTTATTAGCCTTTAAAAAATTTACTATAGTAGACTATACCTCTAGGTCGAGCCATGAGCCGATATTCGCTGTCTTGTGCTTATGTTTAAGGTTGATCTGAACCTCATCTAACTACTTAAGTACTAGCTCTCCCCGCTTCTAATTGCTCGACCCATTCATCACGCTCATCTGTAGTTGCTATAACGCTGGTCTCTTCTTCTTCATCATTGTCAGATAACAACTCCTCATCGCGTCGTGGCTCCTATGGATTTGCCATACCCCTCGTTTTGTTGGGAATCAAATTCGTTGGTGATAGGTGGATGGGACTACCTTCATTGAATGTATCTGCGGTCGTCCAAGGATTATGTTGTACTCAAAAGGGCAGTCCATGATGATAAAATTTGTCATCCTATTTTCCCCAACAACATAAACAGGTAGCTTGATCCTTCCCAACGCCACCGTGGATTCTCCATTAAATCCCACCAGTGTAATGGTTGACTTCTCTAACTCCCTTTCTTTGATGTCTATCTCCTTTAATGTTGAAAGAAACAAAATATCTACTAAGCTCCCATTATCAACTAGTATTCCTCCGATTTCATAGTTCGTGATGTTGAGCTTGATCACCAAAGCATCATTGTGTGGCCTATCGAACCCCGACACCTCGTCGCTATGGAAAGATATGGTACGCTCACTAAACTCCTCGATTGTCGAAATAGTGGTCGCCTGACTCACTCTTCTTTGATGTGCCTTCATTTGGTTAGCAGAATCTATGCTATAAACAAAGCCCCTACAAATGGCTATGATCACCTTCTTGACTAGTGGTGGCAGTCATGTTTTCTCTTAGATTGGTCAATTCCTCCATCTGCTTCACTTGCAATCTAGTCCGGAGGTTTGTTTCCCTTGTTCAGACAAGTACTTTCTTAAGTGTCCTTTCTTTAGTAGTTTTGCAATCTCTTTTCATAGAGCCTTGTAGTCAACCGTTAAATGTCTTGTGCCTTAGTGAAAGTTACAGTACTTTGTATGGTCATGAGATTAGGTGGGGGCTATTTTGTTCCACCACCTAACATAGTCTTTCCCCTCTAACTATGATATCAATTCAGTCAAGGATATGTTCAAAGCATACTTTGGTGGCAGCAATGGCCTGCTCCTCCCTTGTGGCTTGCACTCTTCTTTCCTTCTCCACTCCCTTCCCGGTGGTGTTCTTGTTCATCCTCTTCAATCTAGTTGAGTCTTTGGTTGTCTCTCAACCCTTCTGTTTTGTTCTCCATTTCTTGCAAGTTTTCATTCTCATCGCTCGTTCTCTTCTTTAAGATCGATCCATTCTTTGACTCTATTTAGTGCCTTCTAGATCATTTACAGGTACTCTGAGCAAATGCTATTTTTGAATGAAGACTTATGCAAAAGTCTTTTCTTTAAAGCCTCTTGAGTCATCCCATCCTCCAAATCAGAAATCTCTAAGAAGGCTTTGTTGAACCTTTATGTAAGCCCATAGCAATTCTCCTAGGCTTTGAATCATCGACCAAAGGCCTTTGGTAGTCTTTCCTGTCTTGATATGCACTAAGTAAGCTTTGACAAAAGAGTCTGCCACCTCTTCAAAGCTGTCAATCGTCCTAGTAGATAGATTGTTGAAACATCAGAAGGTTGGTCCTTTCATACTCTATGCAGACAGTTTGCACATCAATTCATCCAATATTGAATCTGGGATATTGGTCACACTAACAACATTCTTATACTATAGCAGGTGATCATTTGGGTCCATAATTCCATCAAGCGCGTGAACATGAGGTTTCCATACTTTGGGAGGAACGATGGAATTAATCCTCCTTCTAAATAGAGTCTTGCGAATATTTTTTGAGATGTCATCAAGTGTTGGGATCTTGCTCGTGGCTTTAGTAAATTTTTGGTCAATTTTCTCTTTAACCATTTTGGTGTTCTGGTCGAGCATGTATTTCATCATTTGCTAGATGGCCTAAGTGGTTAGTAAGGTTGGCATCTATACGGCCTCTACTCGTGCCATTTGCTTAATCTCTTTGTCATGCCCTCTGTATGTTTGAAGATTTTGTCTCCTCACGCTCTGTTGAGCGTTAGTGGCTACCATTGTTGCCATTGGTGCTGGTGTAGTTGCAGTTGTAGTCACTAGTGTGGGTGCTGGAGTCGTGTATAGTGGCTGCATCCTCCTAATGGGACTATAGTAAGGTTGTTGCCTTGTTGGAGGTGGTGTTTGGAACTACCATTATGTTGTCACCGTGTTTGGAAATGTCGAATACCCATAGTATGGGTAATAATAGGAGTAGGCCGTTAGCTGGGAATTTTGGTAGCTGATTTAGCTTTTGAGAGCGGTGTTCTCACTGTTACATTGTTTTAGTCGTCTATCGCATTCTTAGGAACGTGTTGTCTACTCGTGAAGCATATTTTTCAATGTTTCCACCTTAGCAGCAAGGACCTCCATCTACTGGTTTCCTTGAGGCATGGTTTGCGTTTCCTTGTTCAACATGTTAGGTGGACTCTGATTGTCTGTGTTGTTTGCCATTTCTGGTGCTGAAGCTTCAAAATCCTTGAGTTGACGATCTAAAGGCCCCATGATGGGCGCCAAACTTTGGACATTGGTTCTACAATTAAATATTAATATGTTAGATCAATTTAATATTTTACTATTTATAAGTTTGGGCCCTCAAATTGCCATTATTAAGATCTGTTTAGCTTCAAAGAACAACAATAAAATAAATACAAAAAGTAAATTAGATTGAAACTAAGAGAAATCAAATAGTACTGAAAAATAAATGATACTACATGCAGAGATTTATAGTAGTTTACTTTGTAATAAGAGCTATGTCGACTGTTCTTCACTATGGATGAATAAATGAGTACAAATTACACAGTGTTTGGTAGAAATGCTAAAAGGATAAGATAATATTTCTACAGAGTTTTGTAGACTTCCTCATCTATCTCCAATGATATTACTGATGCCTTTATATAGGACGCATCATGAGATCATGGCCCCAAACCAATGGAAAGAGTAGGGGCAATAATGCACACTACAGTAGGACATGTGTAGATTTGTGATAAGGCCTAAGAATCAAGTTTCTTCCACGTCTCAGTTCGTGGCTAAGCACGCTTCCTCTTGTAACTGCCAGGTTTTGTGCGTTGATTTCAACGAAACGACACTTAGTAAATTTGCAATGATAAAAGATATCATAGCCAACAATCAAATCGATCGAAGTCTCAACTCGACTAAACACTAAGCAAGTGGTGCTTTCCATACCAATTTGCCTCGAATTGAACATTTTTGTTAGGCTCGATTTGCTCTGACAGGAATTCAAACTCTTCATTTTGGGCCTTTATTGAATGATTTGGGCCTAACCAAATTGTACCCCAACAAATACCATATATATTTTGAGGGTATTTTAGATCTTTTACAGGTAGTAAAGCAATGATTGATCCCAGACATGTTTATTTCACTTTTACAAAACTTGTGCTGTAATTTGATAATCACCTACCAATTAAGTTATTTGGTACATTTTACTTTGTTTCTGTATGTTTATCAGTTGAATGTTGACAACTACCAGAAGTCCCAACTTAACGACAAGACGACTATGATTGAGCTCGAAATGAAGATTTGCCTACTTAACTCAGCAACTGACAAGCTATACTTTAACTGATGTCAGCACCATATGATAATATCTATGGTGGTGAAAGAGAGGGAGAGGCAGCCCTCCTTAGCAACGTGAACGGATCCACGCGGTATTGGAGTTGCCAGTAAATAGTATGAGATAAGCCTATCAATATGAGTCTCTCTTGGGCTAATTGTATGGCCATATAAACAGCTGATATTGTGAGTTCACATCATTTACAGAGAACCAACCGAAAATTTTCTATTTTTTACTAATCAAAATAGATTTTTCTAATCAGATTTAGTGCGCCACCATCACGATGCTTTGAATATGCAAATAGCCAGACACGATTTACCTGTTTTGGTATTGTAACCTATCTTAAAACATCAACTTTATTGAACAAAAAAGTAGCAAAAACAAACAAGGCTCATTACAGTCCCAAAGCTGGATCAGTTTGTAGTGCAGTAAAAATTTCTGTTGGTTCAATATTGGCTACCACAAAAGTTCTAGAAAGTTCTTTGCAAGATGCTAAAAGATTCTCCAACACAAGATTTGACTGGTCACTTCTGGCAATAATATTGTCAATCTCGTGAATTAGCCTCGGAAGGGTACCTTCCCTAAACCTTTTAATGTTTAGGTTTAGTAGTTTAGACCAAGCCTTCTTGGAGAATTCAGGCGAATCGGAGAAATTTTGATGGTGAATGCAAGACAGGGCAGCCATGTAGTCTTCTTTCTCCAGCATCACACAAAACCTCTCTTTGATGAGAGATGGCGGTGGAACCCTATCTGCCTCGACCAAGTGGTTCCAAGTTATATCCAACAGCTCACCCTGAAGAGTCTGGAGACTCCAAACAGTCGAGATAAATTTATACTATTGAAACAAATTTACAGTGCTATATGTTAAGAAAATTTTTAATATTAAGTCTAGAATCTATAAAGGAGACAAACCAAGCACAAATGCAAACACATATCTACGTTCCCCAAAGTTCTCATGGGCGTTGCACAAACTAAAAAAGGTCACCATGAGCTTACATTGTAATTTCTAGCATTTTGATTATATGCGGGGTAGGTTTACATCATAATCCTATTTGAGAATCGAATCAACCCATCGGATACCTTTTAAAATGACAGTAGCATTTAACAAAGCAAAACCCCAGATTTTGCTCCCATTTAGAAGTTCTTCCCAGTTCCCAGATTCTATGTGACACAAATTTCACAATACCTATCCCTTAAAAATAAAAAGGAGAAAAATCAAAACAAAATAAAAGAAAAGATGAAAACATAACACAAACATAGAATGTTACCTTTTCCACTCTGGAAACGTCCAGGATCATCTGAAGATGACGCTTAGCATTAAAGTGATAGCCATGGTGTAACATCATTTTGTAAACATACTGAAAATCATCGCACCTCTTCTCTGTGATGCACGCATCTAACATAGTATTAAATGTGTAGATATCTGGTGCAACGAAAACCTTATGATCAGCTTTGCTCTTGATATGGCTCCCATCTTCTAACATCTTCTCAAACAGCTCTTTTGCTTCTTTGAACTTCCCATGTTTCAAATAACCTTTGAGCATTATGTTACATGTAACAAGATTCGGGAAGCAAAAGTCCTTCATATGGTTGAAGATATACACTCCATTTTCGAAATTGCCCGAGTCGATGCAAGCTTGAATTAATCCAGTGTAAGTTACCACCAGGGGCTTACTCGCTACCTTGCATATCTTATCAATCTGTGAAAAGAATAAATGGGCAATATAAGTGATCCGACTCCAGAGCTACATGTACAAAAAGAAAATATTGTAAACACATTTCGACCAGGTTGCAATTTCGTCCATCAGTGATTCCTGTAAATAAAAATAGAAACAGAGAAAATGCGAGAATAGGAGGAAAGCCCCATGACCTTTTAGGCTTTCTGCCTTTGCACATGATTTAGAAAATATATTTTAATCACTTATTTCACTGAATATCACATGCTAAGTCTTGCAAACTTAAAATATTCAAACCCAATGGTGGCACATGTTATTTTCATGTTTAATATTGGTGAAATGCTCTTAAGCACACTACGCCAGCAATTATTTATTTAAACCACTAAACGCTAACAACATGCTACAAGCAACCAAGCTATAAAAACACTAATTCCAGGTTTAACCACCCCTCGTTCATCCTCACTGCTCTGTGGTCTGTTTTAACGTATTACTTTGTCTAGACTCTCAAAGACCAACGCATATAAATGATATGAATTGTGCGAATATAAACATCAAAGATACTATGTAATAGTCGACAAACAACCAACGGAACACTACATAAATAAACAACTGGAAACTAAAACTAGCTACCCCAGTGAATAACAGTCGATACAAAAGGAAAGTCTTCAAATGATTAGATAATGGTACCCTGGTACAGGACTCTTTCCCAGACATCCCATTTCTTCTTGCAAGTATTATGTTACTTTAAAGCAAGTATTCATGGCTTTGACCCAACATGTTCCTATGCGGACCATGTTACTTTTCTTTGCAAAGGTCACAGTACCATTTAAAAGTACAAAACATTCAAAACTCAGCACAAAAATAAGTAAATAAATACATTTAAAAGATAATAATAGGATAGTAATATACCCAGATCCTCAAAAAGAGACAAACAAAGATTTGGCACCCAAACAAGGAAAGCAGTATAGGTAGAGGGAGGGAAAAAGATCAATGTTTCTAAGTAGATGAAAGCTTTACAAGCAGAAGATCCGCAGCAGTTATGTCTATGGATCCATGAAATTTTACTAGTCATAATTGATACGTGTAATCAATTCATTTTTGCTTTTGACTATTCAGCTCTATCCCAGTTCTAAAACCGATCTAAGCTTAAATTCTTTTCAATAACAGACTGGATAACACATGCTAAAACACCAGGCTGAAAAATCGAGTAACTAAAAACGTAGACAATACCAACAACAAAATGGAAACAGACAAACCAAAAGTACCTGCATTAACGCCTCTTGACACCTTCCAGCACTACAAAGGCATCGAGCAAAGTCATAATAAAGAGCAGCAGAACCTACTATTCCCCGTTTCTCCATGTTTTGAACAGCCAATACAGCCTCATCTAATTTACCTTCTTTCGACAGGGTGTTGACAAGAACTGCGCATTTAAGAAACCATGGTTAAGATGACATTATGTTAAGCAACAGATGAAAATGGTAGCACAAGATCATGCCTCTGTACGTCAATGCATTTGGTATGGAAGTTTTCTGAACCTTTCTGAAAAAATCATGAACCAAGTTGTACTTGCCACATACAAACATCACCTGCTCCCAAATAAAAGAAAAAAAAAAAAAAATCTGAGTCAAGTAGTTATTTTATTTCTTTGGCCAGTAATAAAATCCTATATTTAAAGTTGCACAACGGAAGCATGGTGAATTTAGGGTTTAGGGTCTAGGATCTAGGCAAAGGCACTAATCCCAATACCCTAATGTAATAAATACCCTAACATAACCTAAAGTAGTAAAATATATAAAAACAATATGTTAAGATTACATAATATATATCACATGTTGAACAAGACAACATCTATCACATGATTTGCTTGAATCCACATATCAAATGATGTATATCACTGAAAACAACAGGCTACAAGAGCGAAACTAGAGGTGAGTATTACCTCCATAACAAGTCCATAAGTTGTGACTGATGGATGCAAGCCTTTTTGCTTTAATTGCTGCAAAACCCAAAACGCTCCTTCCCATTGTTTCCGCTGAACACAGGCATTTAAAACCTGAAAAGACAAAATGTTTGATATGAACACCTGTATAAACAGACATAAATATTTAAAAAAAAATGCACTGCATCTGCAAATGCTTATCATGCACGCAATTCATTTTGGCATCCCATAAAAAAAAGGACGGAATTTCCACGAGTCAAAAACCAAGTGTAACAACATGTTACTCTAAGGTGTGTAGACAAACATATATGCTCACAAAAGATACAAATACAAGTTTTTAGAGAAACTCATTTGTAAAAGCTACGGTTAAATGAGTCTAAGGATATCCAAAAATAATAGACATTATTATGTACTCCGTGCTGATTTTAATTTCCTCTTAAAGGCACATTAATAGATAATGAAAATCTGAAAGATTTTGTAAGAGTCTTAGTATGATAGCATTCTCACTAAAGTGTACGCACCGCATTGTACACAATGATATCCGGTTCTACTCGTGGGTCCCACTTCCCAAGAGGCCCCGTCTTGAACTTCTTCTTTGGAGGAGAACGCATAGTATCAATGACATCAAAAAGTTCCTTCATATGCCCCGCTTGTCCAAGGGTAACGGCAATGGAATGATAAGCTACTAAGTCAGGATAAGAGGACATTTGTTGCTGTTGCAGGAAATATGACAAGGAAAAAAAAAATTACAGATTCTTCAAAGTTTTCTTTCTCCGTTCCTGTAAATTCTGTGCTAACACTTCAATCTAAAATGAAAGGATCATTGTATGCCAAAAAAAAAAAGTTGAAGAAGAAGAAGAAGTTGAGAACACATTACCAGCATTGCATTAAATACATTGAGCGCCTCCACAGGTCTCCTTGCCTTTCCAAGAGCATAAAGTGCAGTCGTGTATATGTATCTAGATTGTAAAGAAAAAACTTCTCAAAGTGAGCGTTTGCACAAAATGGTGATTTTCACAATCATTCAGAACAAAAAGAAATACACCAAAAGTTTTCTCCACCAGGAAGGCCATGAAGAATCAGCGCTACAGCTATTAGTTTTGGGATGACAATCACCAGTATAGTTTTTTTATGAGAAGAAAATATCCAAATTATTTAAGGGCCAAGTCTTCTCCAGCTCTGTAACATTTAATTCTTCATCAGATTAGACAATTCAGTAGATCCCATAACAAGGTTCCCATAACAAGGTTGTTCACGAACTGCCTTACTATGAAATAGAAGGATATTTGATGAGTGTGGGTACAATAACTGTGATGCTTGGTATAAAATTAAATTCTGGGTCTCTTTGTGGGTTTATACAGATAGAGAGTTTGGTAATATGATTTTTTTCAGATTTAGTTAGGAGTTGGGCTCCCTTGTTGTAGCACTTCTCCGGTTTTGTTTTCTGTTTATGGGAAATGTCTTCCTCGGTTCGTGCATTTATTTTTTATCATTAATATACCCAGTTTCTTTTTTCTTTTTTCTTTTTTCTTTTTTCTTTTTTCTTTTTTTAAAGGCTGTTCACGAACTGCTTCAATTATGGTGTTTTCAAGCAGCCTAAAATGTGGCCTGTGATTTTTTGTGTTCAATGAAATTCAAAGCACTTTTGGTTTGCAGGCCGTTATTATGGCTTTGGCTGTTTGATGATGTTGAGTAGCATGGCTGGAATGACAATAAGGACTATTAAGGATGGTATTATCTATTAAAGAAATATAGGAGAAATAATTCTTTTTTCTCTTATTCCTTTGAGGAGAAGAATGTACACTATATATAGATAAGTTGGCAACATGTCTGCCAATCAAATCTGACCAGAACTAATGCTTTTATAGCATTACCCGGTGGTCTAGGTACTCTTGAGGAAATATTTGTAGTTGTTTGTGAGCGATTGTTAGGCTTTCATTCCAAACCCTTGGGACTACTGAATGTAAATGGTTTTTATGATGGTCTTTTGAAATTTTTAGATTATGCTGTGGAAGAAAACATCATTACAGAATCGGAGAGACAAATCTTTGTTACTGCTTCAACAGTTGAGGAATTGCTAGATAAGATGCAAATCATCCATCCGGAATCCGACACTGCAACATCCAAGCTTAAATGGGAAGATGAATGCTGGGAGCGGCCAATTGATTTAAATCTCAATCTGTAATCTTTTGGTTTTATTCATGGCATGTAGGCATTGTGTCCGTATTTCGTGTGTCACGAATAATCGTTTACCTTGCATTTTGTATTTCTTGTGGTATGCCGTTAAGACTTTTAGATTCAGTAAGCCTAATGCCGGGATGGCTGGATACGGAGTACTTAATACTCTCGAAACGCATCCTACTTAAGGTCCGACCTTTTGTTTATCGATGTTTTTGTATTCTCTAAACATACATGGTATGGATAGCTGGTATACGAAGTGCTCTGTACTCTCGAAACGTATCCATATCATGTTTGTAATGTGAAATATTCTGTTAATATTATGTGGAAGTACCGAAGTCAGTTGTGGGGATATTCTATAGGAAATATGAGTCTGTTATGTGGGTAAATTGTTTGTGTATCATGAAGATAGCTATTTAATAAAGAATCTGACGGGTTTGTCTGCAACTGTGAGATTTCGTCT
>CAMOHE010040286.1:379-14084 GCA_946598075.1 Artocarpus hirsutus | reverse complement strand
GGAGATTCGAGCGTCGATCCTGGTAACAACAATGTTCTCCAAACGACAATGAAGGGCAATTTCCCTCCTTATGGGAAGGACTTCTTCGGTGGACGACCGACTGGACGGTTCAGTGATGGAAGACTCGCCACTGACTTCATTGGTATAATATATATATATATATATTATATACACACATATATGTATTTATGCATTCATCTCTCTATATACACATAGATATAGACCCTTCAACTAGTTAGACACTTATAACATTTTTTTGTTTGCAAATATAACATGGTTTATACGTTCGTGTAGCATTTCAATTAGTTTTTGTATAAAACTTAAAAAAATATAGTTCAACACGTCCACTAAGTGTCACGCTTAAACAATATTACACAAACGTAAAAATGATGGAAAATGTTACTAGTATTACATTAGTCGGGATTTGAGATTTGCTCATATATACTTAAATATATGTATATAGTCTTCTGAATTAATTGTGGTTCAGTATGCTGCTAATTGTTACCATGCTGTGTTAATTGCGGTTCGGTACGTTGCTAATTGTTACCATTAATATAACTTTGCCTCTGCTTTCGGATCTCCAGTAATTAGTCGCTTTTAATTCAAAAGTATCATCTCTAAGTATTAATTACTTCTTTCATATATATATATATATATATATATATATATATATATATATTATGATGCATTCTGAACACTGGAGGAGCTAGTCAGTAGTGAGTGGGGCTTGTGGCCCCTCTTATTTTTTAAATTTAGTTTTTACTCTATTTTTGAAACTTAAAATTTTAGTTATGTCCTAATTTTGATAGATAATTACAATTGTCCTATAAAATAATTGAAATATAATGTTGCGTCCTACAAAAAAATTAAAATATATTGTTATATCCCGACAAAATAATTAAAATTTGTTATTTTTCTAAAAAATTGAGAAGAAAAATTATAATTATACCCCTTCAACTACCAAAACATACAGTTATATATCTTGGTATAATAAATTACTATTTCTAATTTTTACACAGTATCCCCATTGAAAAAAAAATGTTGGCTCTGCCACTGATTTTGAAGATCATTAACGTGGTTTATCATCTTAGTAAAATAATGTGGAGTACAGGGAGAATATCAGAAAATAGGCCAATATTTCTGATCCTTGAGAAAAGTGGTCCTTGTAATTCTCCAACTACCAGCTGCTGAAAAACCAACCAGGACGCATTTGGGTGGTCTATCACCGTTTCACGTATTTTCGCAGTTCACTGATCTTATGACACATTCCGTTGAAAAATAGAAGCAGTAGGTGAGGCCACGTGCCTCTCTACTCGACTTTTGCAATTTTGATTTTTATTAACAAAGTTTTGCAAAGATTTTAATTATATTTCTATTTTACAACAATAATTATAACCATAGTACTTTATTGAATAATCAAAATATAATATTCTTCACAAGATAATTAAAATACATAACTACATCTCATGCCAATAAACAACTGTCCATAATTATACTTTTTTTTTCTTTGACTCTGAGTGGTTGTGCTTAATTCCTAAGAAAAATATAGGCTAAAGTTAGTGTGATCGTTGATTAGTTAGGTTTAAATTTTCCTATCATAATATTATTATTTCTTGCAGCGGATACAATTGGGTATAAGAAGATAATTCCGGGATTCCTGGACCCGGATCTGAAGGAGGCAGACATGGTGCATGGAGTTAGTTTTGCCTCAGCAGCTTCAGGTTACGACTATTATACTGCCAATATTTCGGTAACGTCCATTTTTTTCAATTTTTTTTTTTCTGAAGTTGTATAATTAGTACTACTAGTATTCTTGTATAAGCATATATTTTTCTTAGTCACAAAAGATTACTTATTTTAATTATTATTATTGCTTTTGGTGATAAAAACGATCACTTAATTTGTTCCATTTGTTTGTGTCTTGAAACAGAATGTGTTAGCGCTTTCGGCACAGGTGAAACACTTTACGCACTACAAGATGAAAATGAGGAGACTTTTGGGTGAGGAAAGAGCAGAGCACATCATAAGAAACGCTATATTTGTTATTAGTATGGGCACAAACGACTTTCTCCAAAACTACTATTTGGACCCATTTCGCCCCAACCAATTCACTCTCGACCAGTATCAGAATTTCCTCGTCTCTCACATGGCTGACTATATTAAGGTATTCATGATCCACTGTTCCTCTCTTTCTCTCTTTCTCTCTTATATTACATATGATCCAATTCATAAAAGCTGTATATTTCCTAGAGAAAATTAGGGACATGTCGTAACTTTTATATATATATTTAATGATTTATAGGGCATTTGGAATAGCAGTTTTAAGTATTAGTTACAAATATGAATAGTGTAAAGCTCTCATATGCTACAATTTTTAAATTAAAACTGTTGATTCTTGTTGTTCGTTCTAAACAGCCTATTACACTACAGTATTGTTGTTTTGATTTATGTCACATTTTATTGATCTTTGAATAGTTGATATATGTGACCCAAATCAAAAACTCTAATTTTTATAGCATAAATTCAAAAACAAAATTTTCTTGTAATTATTCCTCAATATTTCTCTGTTTCTGCTAGCAAGTACTTCACAATTCACACACACATATCTAATATATTGGAATGTAACAATGACTATTATTCTGAGGAACATGGCAGGAAATGCATAGGCTGGGAGCAAAAAGGTTGGTGGTAGTAGGGGTACCACCCCTCGGATGCATGCCCCTGGTTAAAACACTCAAGGACCAGACTACTTGTGTAGAGAGTTACAACCAATTGTCCATCTCTTTCAATTCCAAGATAAGGTTCAAGCTCAGGTCCATTAAATCCGCTCTACGGATGAAGATCGGCTTCGTCGACGCGTATGGTATTGTAGTAAATGCCATGAACAACCCACACAAATATGGTCAGTCTGTCCTTTTTTTAGTTTTCTTTCCTCGTGCACTTTTAGAAATTTTACCTAGATAATCTATATAATGTACGTATATATAATTTTCATGAAAACTAATATACTATATCATAAAATGTTAAAAATGAATTGCAGGTTTGACAGAAACTTCAAAGGGGTGTTGCGGGACAGGAACCGTAGAGTATGGCGATTCATGCAGGGGCTTGGCCACATGCAGTGATCCAACGAAATATGTGTTCTGGGATGCAGTTCATCCAACACAGAAAATGTACAAAATCATAGCCGATGAGGCCGTGGAGTCTGTTAACTCAAACCTCTTGATCTAATACATAATATGCATTTCGGCTTCGTTTTGCAATATTTATTACGAATGTCCCGGCTGGGGTGTATTTTTGTTGTACTAGTAGTCGTAATTTTTCTTTTGTAAAAGACGGATTGACCTCCTTGATTGTTTTGCTGTAGCTAGTTATCGTTTCTGTCATTTGACATGTGTATCTATATGTGTTTCTTTTGAGTAAAGTCACAAATTGATCTTCCAACTTTATGCATCAAATTTCATTTTGCCTCGGCTGGTGTAATTAATTTAAAACGTCACAATAATTTATCCTAAACCATTTGTAATGCGGCAAATTTAATACCTTTTTATTATATCTATATTAAAATATAGATTAAAATCACACCCGATTCTACCTAAAAGTGAACTAATGAAGTTCAAATCTCACGCACTAAGTTCAAATATATATATAGATGGAAGAGAGTTCCGCAAATATATTCTATATATACTCCATCTGGTATGGTTGTTAGGGTTTTCTGTCTAGACATATGTTACAACATGGATGGGGCACGTTAATTAATAAAAACAGATGTGCACACCATATGCATTTTCCATTCACAAATTGACTGATACTTAACCAGGGACAATACTTGTCTATTCTTGAAATGTCAGTAGTGTTGTTCATCTAACTCAATGCAGATTATTACCGACGTAGTGATGTTCAAGCGATGAGAGAGAGTTTTTCCAAGGTGAGCGATAAATTGTTATAATCGCATTGCTTAAATTTACGGGATCAACGTGTTGGTATAAAGCATAATTTCCAAAACAAGATAAGTGTCAAGACTAGCCATGCATGTCGACCGAGTTCAAACACTGTTTTACTACGTTTTTCCGGGGTCTATTTTTGAATTTGACATCGGCAAAGCATACTATCAATGCCTGTAATTGTCATTTATTTATTTTTTCTACAGACAATTAGTGAGATGTTTTCCAATCGTTTTCATAAGTAATAAGAATATGATTAAAATGATAATTAATAGCTTTAAAAATATAAACTAGAGTCATTACACATTAATGTTATCAATTATTTATTGCGTTTTACAAGTTATTATTACAAAGTTAATTTTTGCATTAGTAATATAATAATGCTACATTAATTAATTATTACATTTTTTGGCATTAACAATTCACAAAGTAATTTTTAGTATATTTAATATTATTCATAAAATAAAAGTTATATTATATCTTATAATTAATATTGTTTATTGTTAGTAAATGAAAAATCATTGCATTAATTATTTATTACATTTTTAAAATTTTTTTATTATGGAGTCTTTTTTTACAGATCTTTACTCATTTCTACAAAATCATATTACGAAATTAATAATCATTCTCCTAAATTTTCTTATTCATATACCAATTGAGGGTATTAAATATAATTTAATAGCAACGAATTGCAAGACTTCAAAGTGTAAAGTATACTTTATGAATCAAAATAAAATACAGGAGATAAAAAATGTAAAGAGCCTAAAGAAAAAAAAAAAATTCCAGCACAACTACTTTAAGTGACCGTGTGTGCCTGAAATCCTTACATTCAATTACTAAAAAAGTAAGTAACTAATGAATGCTATAATATTGAAAATCAATAAAAGATAATACAATAATATTACTTAAACAAATATAGAGAGATAAAAGGAAAATTATGCCCGGCTCCTCATGTAGAGCTCTGTAGTGGCTCCGTTAAGACCTAGTGTTGGATCTGTCCAACATCCCTGTCTCAACACGAAGCTCTATGGAACCCTAGGGCTCGAGATAAAAGCCGGGACTAAACAAGCCAGATGATGACGCATTTTACAGTTAATTTGAAGCTTTTTCTTTAAAATCACGATTTATGGTCAGATTCATTATAACCGATGATAGAAAATTTAGCAGCAGAAACCGAGTGCCTATATTGTTTGGACACAATGCTGAAAGAGCAACAATGTCAAACCACTTGAAGTCATGAAGTGAAAAGGAAGGAGCTGACTCTTGCACTATAATTTTACAACTTTCCGCCTCATATTAATTACAAATTATGAAAACTTTCACAAAATTAGCAATTTTGCCCCAAAAAGTCCTGCCAAATTTAATTTGTTCTTAAAAAAAATGAGAATTGTGAGATAATTTAGATGGATCAATATGTAGGTACAATATACATATAACATGTAGTAACACGAAGTCCCTAAAACAAATTAGTTAATCTAAAAAATAGTACCCTTGAATTTTACGTCAAATCTTACTTTAGTCCCTAATATTAAAAATGTTTTGAAATTGATCCTACTCGATTTTGGAGTGATAGTCCATTCATCTAAAAACTTTTCAAACGACAACGTAACACAACTATTGAGCCATGCGTGATAGACATTTAGATTATTAAAGTAGATTGTAAAAGCTATCAAAATGACATTATTTATGCCACCCCATTAAACCCTAATCTACTTTGGCGTGGGAATAATTAGTTTAACCTACATTATTGCCCAAACCATGGGTCAAAAATACGAATCTAGTCACAATCATATGACTTCAACAACTAGTAATGCCTTTCATGACACCAACTCGGGAAAAATAAGCGGGAAAGATTCTAGCATCTTGTAATTTGAGAGGCGCAACAAAAAAACCTTACTTCAATTGTTGCAATCTTTTCCGATACTTGAAGAAAATATTGGTATAATTACCGATCAATAACTTTACTATTTCATTTCTCTCTTGTTCACGTTGAAACTCTTTGACCTACAATGGCAGAGATTACTGACCTTCTTCTTTCTAGTTATCTCTTTTCTGTTATGAGTCTAGAAAGCCTAAAATTCTAAATCCTCCCTCTCCCCTCCCTTCAAAATCTACTCTCTGATTGCAACTCCACACTGTCTTTGCCTTGAGCTATACGCCTGTTTTGTTGTAGTTATGCCATTTATTATTATTGTTGTTGTTGTTGTTGTTGTTTAAACAATATGATAAGTGTAGTTGATACCTTTAAGTAATATATATATATATATATATATATATATATATATATATATATATATATATTGGGTTGAAACTTTATTAATTAGACTTGTGAGTTCAGGTATAATTTGGTATTTTGTAGTTACTACATTTGTAATGCCGATTATCTTCATCATTTATTGAAAAAATATAAATGGTTTAGAGCAAAAAACCATGCATTTAGAATGACCTTTTTTTACTAGTTCTCTATAACATATACCTTCGTTTTTTTTTAATTTTTATTTTGTCCGTAATATAATTTCTAAGTAATAAGATTAATGATAAAATAATTCAACTTCTTAATTATGTAATATTTTTCAACTGTACTTGAACTACTTAAACTACGTACACATACTAAACTGTAGACAAAATATTGGATATTTGGAATGACCAAATGAGAGACTACTTACATATTACAGATCAAAGAAACACACGAGAACCGGGAGATATATATATATATATATATATATATATATATATATTTATATCATTCTCAACCCTTCAAGAGAAAATCAACAATTGGAAGAGCGGACTTAAATAGATAGTAGTATGCCTTCTCAGTAGGGTGTATTGAATCCCAAAACACGTACTTAGTTGCATCAGGGCACGTATACGAAAGTGGATTACACAAAAATGATGTTTCAAGGTATCCAGTTCCACAGCACCCTTTAAAAATCTCATCAAAACCTGATTAAAAAAAGTGAAACATAATGTTACCAGATCAGACGGTTAATACTTGTAATTGGATTAAAATTGTCAGGAAATTACCGAATTTTTTGGGTCCTTGGATCATCTCCATCAACGGTTTATATATATCAACGTAGGAGATCCTAGCACCAGATAATGACAAGCTATTGTGCATGAATTGCGACTCATTTTGGAGGATTTTATTGTAATTTCGTGCAACGGAGCAGTAGCTATCAAGACAGCCACGTTGTCTGAGGGCACGGCTTGAGTTTAAGGCTTTGACAATGGGCAAGCAGCCCATTGGAGGTAGCCCAACAACCGCCATTCTTCTAGCCCCTTCGGCCCATAAACCCTGCCAACAAATAAGGAGAATGAGGGAATTAGACTTTTATTAATTTGTAATAAAAATAAAAGATCAAGATATAACAATGTTTAGTAAATAACCCACTTAGATTAAAACAAAATTTATTTTTATATAAAATGACATAAAAAAACACGAAATAACAACGAGATAATGAAAAACAAAAATGAAAAAAGGAAGAAGAAAATAAGAAAAAATGAGGAGATAAAATTAAAAATTTAAGTATTTAAAAAGAGCACGTGATTGCAAAAATACTATAGCTCCATTTGTTATTGTTTTGAAAATTTTTAATTTTTTGCATGCTTTTTAAGGAAAAAATCTTAAAAACACTCTTGGCACAATTTTTTAAAAATTCTTATTTTCTAATACAAAACCATTTTCACCCATTTTGAAAATACTACCTAACGGGCCCTATGTATTTAAATATTTTTAAAATGTGTTATTTGCTTACATTAAAATTAAAATTGTGTTATTTGTGCAATTGTCCCAACAAAATATTACCAACAAAAACTGTCTCAAAAAAAAGAGAGAAAACTAATAAAAATTGATAGAAAGAGAAAGGTGAAGAAAAAAGGAAGACAGGGAAAAGGAGGGGACAAAAAGGAAAAGATGTTAAGAACAAAAATTTTATATTAGGATATAAAAAATACGCTACCGTTAGAACATATTTTTATCATTTTAAATCATCTATCATATTAAAACTTCATTAGATTAAGAAGTATGATAATTTAACAGAATTTAATAGTTAAAACTTTATTGATAAGATAGTTTTTCATATTTTATAGTTATAGAATTCTCTTTTCGAGCAATCCTATTTGACACCATAAGGTTATAACTTTACTACTAACAAAACAGTGAGACCCAATTTAAAAGGTATCATATACTAGGTTGGAGTTTATAATGTTATAAATAGTAACGTTTTAGTCTACGAGAATGAAAGGTATTTTTATTCTCTTGACAAGAAAGAAGAAATAAGGGAATGTAGCCGGTCATACAGGTACATTCAAAAGTGATAGGCCCACGCCCGAAACAAATGGGTCGAATGGTGGTTGAACTGAGACCTAGAGCACTTAGATTCTGTCCTGTACGAATATTTGAAATTTATAATGTCAGGTCGAATAGATAGTAGCATGTGGCTTTTTGTGAACCGGCAATTTTTCAAAATCCCATTTGAAATGAATTCTGTTGCTCAAGAAGATGAACTTCACTCATATTGACCAGCAGACATCATATCAGCAACTTTCTTCAATTTAAGTTGGATATTTTTTTAATCAATGTAAGTTGGACATAAGTAACTAGAAATTGAGATAAAAATTCTTTCAAAAAATACTATTCAGCAACTTTCTTGAAAAGTGGGTCAACATATATTAGACAAAAACTATACCTATTTGTTTACCACAACTTTTTTTTATCCGATTTTTCTCTAAAACTTAGTCTAGCAGGCAAAGCTATTAGAACTGGTAATTTATGTTCAAATGCCATGTTCAGCCAACGCAATTAATATAAATATGAATACAATATGATTAAAAAATATGCCTTGAATCCAAACTCGAACACAAAACGCTTATTAGAAGGACAACAAATACGGCACAACATATGAACGCATTTTTTAAATAAGTTGTGACACCTTGTCATGAAAAAAAAAAAAACCCATTTATGACTATGACCCCACTGGCAAGAATAGTGGAAAATTTTCTTTTTATTTGAATATTAAAAATACAATTATTATTAATTATAGTTAAATCAAGCAAGCATATTTTAGAGGAAAAAAATGATACAAACATGTCATAATAAGAACATAAATTCTCTAAATATTACAATTAACAAACACAAAAAGAATATGTAATACCTAATATATTTTATGATGGAAGTTTTTTTTTGGTTTATATTAGTTATAAACGGGTTGGTTCCTACTTTGTCGTGTCGACATATTAATATTAATAACTCGCATAAGTAAACGTAAAATGTTAAATTTTAGGAAATTATATCCAAACCTGCAAGAAATGATTAACATGTTGAATCACAAATTGTTGGTAGCCGGCCACAGTATAGCTCCTTTTTCGCACTGGCACAGTAAAGTAGTTGACAACAAAGTCATTTGTTCCAGCGCAAATGACGAAAACTGCCTTCTTTATGTGCTCTTCTGTTTGTTGCTTCCCAATTTCTAATTCAACCCTTTTCTTGTACTCTTTGAAATACTCCAACTGCTTCAGTATTGGAATTACATTCTGAAATATATATCAGAAGAATAAAAAATTATTAGTGTGTTTAATAATTTTAGTTTCAACTAAAGTTTTAATTGTCATAGTGTAAAACTCTTACATCTTACAATATAAAAAAAAAAAGTTACTATATAAAGATCTCACATGCTACGTTAGATCGAGCAAAATTGGTTCAAATTACCCTTCTCAAACATCCTACTAATGTAGTTTATATTGAGGCCATTGAAGTTTTAAGTATATACAAACAAAAAAGTGTTTTTAAAAACATAGTTTTGAACTAAAAAATTTTGTTTAAACCAGTTTTAGTATCTTTCTCTTAAAATTTAAGTTAACTATATTCTCAAACGGATAAGAAGAAAACAAACACATGAATAAGAAGCAGATATTTTGATCGGTTTGATATGTATACACAATTTATAATTTTGTTGTTTCACAATATGCGTCTGAATCGTGACAATATCTTAGAAACTTGAACGATATTAAAATTATATATTTTATATTTCCCAAGACTGACAACTTTAGCGGGTAATCTTTGCATGTTGTCTCTTTCAGACAGCAGAATACAGACACACAAGATAATTTTCACAAACATATATACATATTCTAATGTAAAAGATCCAAAAGTTATCAAACTATAAATATCTTGAATATGCTCTATAAGGAAATTAATTTTAGAGAGAGAAAATTACACCGATTTGTGGTGTGAGAGGGTCATAACCGCTGCCGGCGGAGGCAAAGCTTACTCCGGTCATCAAATCTTTAGTGCTAAGAGTTGGGTCCAAATATGGCGGCACATACTCTTTTAGACCTAAATATGAAGCTGCGTACCAAAAACAACCAAAATCAACCATAAATTTATTTTTCCCTCTAAACCTTTTAAATATAACATCTATGCGTAAAATTCCATGCACAATGTATGTCTACATACATAAATATTTTTTTAATTAAAGAAAAAATGTTATCTATATGTGACATATTCAGATAAAATCTCGAGATAACAAGAGATACCACATTTTTTTATATAGCTTACAAAATAGATCCTTTACGAGAAAGATTAAGTAAATGCCTAATATTAATTGTTGAAGTTGATTTTGTTGAAGATAACGAATATTCTTACCACTCCACTAAGTGACTGGCAGTAATATCTTATGCCAAAGTTAAATGCAGATATACCTATAAAGTCAGTGCTGAGCCGTCCATTTGTGAACCTGCCGGTTGGTTTTCGGCTGGCGAGATCTCTGCCATAGGGCAGAAAATTGCCCCTGAAAATGGTTGTAACGTAGTTGTTGTTTCCGGGGTCGGAGGTGGAGTCTCCGAACACGAAGATGGCAGAAGCAGTATTGTTTTTTGGCGGTCTTACTGCTAGAGCTAGAGCTTGAGCTTGGGGAATTATGAACCATAATAGATGAAAAATTATAAAGAAGTTGAGAAGCAGTTGAGGGCGTTTATCTAGATGTTCCATGACAGCCACTGCCGACGAAAAGGAGAGCAAAAGAGTTGTGAATGAGTTGTATTTCTATTTTTTACTGACGATGAATGGGACTTATATAGCCCATTTTACGTTAGATATCTTTCTATTCAAACTAAAAAAGTTAGATATCTTTCGGTTTTTAAGTCGTGTGCTTAGTTGGCTATAAGATAATGGCGAAAATACCCTTAGTTAGTCAGGGGATTTACATCTGTTTTTACTATTTTAATTATTCTCCCAATTGGTTGCTGTGGTTTGGAAACCAAACCTGTCCTCAGTAAACCTAAGGTGTTCTTTAGTCCCAACTAACTTTCCAAGTAAAATCTTGATTTTATCACAGGATTAATTCTTAAAAGATTTCCTGATTATGCAACTATAGTTGTGTTTCTCTTCGTATACCATCTAAATTTTAGAAAGATTTTTATGTTTTATTTTTTATTTTTTGTGTGTTGTGTGCGTGCTTTGTTTTTATATTTGGGGAATGCTAAGGAATGTGGATTAAAGGGGGATTAATTCCAGATAAGAATTTGGCGGGTTCAGGCCTTTGAATTATTATTGAAGCTAGTTAGCCGGAAAAGATGAAAACAAAACAAAATAAAAAAAAATAAGTGAAGTTGATTACAAGCATAATGATTATATTAGAAAGAGAAAAAAGATTAACGACTTCTTAATCATTTTAATCTATTGATTAAAATACATTCCTTAAACCAGCCTCACTCTTAAATTACTCCAAATATACTCTTCTGGTTCCCAGCAAAGATTGCCAAACTTTGTTAAAGTTAAAAAGGTGTTACACTTTTCAGACATTCCATTTTCTGCCAGCTCTTTTCAGGATTCTTCTTGCTCTTATATTTACAATAAAGCCATGAATTAACTCTTGCAAGCTAAATCGGAATCTCATCACTCTGCCAATACAATACCTAGCTAACACTACAAAGGATCAAATAGTTTGCAATTGTGGGAAACAAAACAACAACAACAATAATAATTATATAGTTATGCATACCCTTTTTTCGCTTGAATAATGTAGTTCTCAACTTTGCTTTCAAGAGTTTTACATCTAAAAGCTATCTTGAACAAATGCCAATGCTATCTTTGGTAGGATAGAGAAGAGGAACAAAAGAAGTGGGGAAAAGGATATTTGGATGGAGAATGGTGGAGTTATTTGTTTAGTCGGGCCAAAAAAAAAAAAAAAAAACAGTGGCTAAAAATTATACCAGGTCTCTCTTCATGATTGGATGAATTTTTGAGTAGAAAACTTGCAACCAAATAAAAAATTTTTTTTTCATCCTTATTTTCTGAAGATAATAAGTAGATGAATAAAATGATTTTTTTTTTTTTTACGAATTAATCCATCATTTTCCTTTCTTCTTCTGTACCAAACAAACCTAAAAAAAAAAAAACAAAAACAATAACAACAGCAGCTAGCATCCTTGCTATAACGCTAATTTTCTGTCTCGTGTAAGTTCATTCCATCTATTTTCTCTCCTTACCAAATGGAGCGTAAATGCAGATTTTAACCTATAGGCTAATCTACGAATTATGCTATTAGCGTTATAGTACTGCTAGTTATATTAATTAATGATCACAACCGAATAGACAACGATAAAATTCCTGCCATACCTTGCCAAGGACCAACTCTATGCCAATACTGTCAGAACTTTAATACTATTTTATCGTTGTTGGGATGTTTAGAACGACCAAAAAACAAAACAAAACAAAAAAACAAAACACTTGTTTGCATAATTAACAACTTTGTAGCCGTTTGAAACACTAGCCTGTTACAATCCTATGCCTCTACCAGAAAAGAACCTTGAAAAACCAAAAAGTTGACTTAGAAACTCATCCTTATTTTAAGGGGGAAAAAAAAACTAATCTGCACGGCAACAATAGGCTGGCAATTACTTGAGGCACAAGTATAGCCACCTAATATAAAAAACAAGCCACACGCCTGATCATTTAAAAAAAAAAAAAAAAACTCTCTCAGCGCCACAAAAGGGTATTTATTTGGTTGGTGCCAAATCAAGGGATAATATATTGTACTATACCAACGTGACGATTTGAAACACTCGTTATTTTAACGGGTATGATTTTTATAAAAATCATATGAATAAAATATCACTTTAGTATTTCTTACCAAGTTTACATAGGAAACATTCAAAATTTACCTATAACCCACTTCTATCAACCTTGTCCCCCTACATTAATGCTCAATTAAGTAGCCTCTTTCTCATTTGGCTAAAGGTCTCTGAAGGAGACATAGAATTAATTTACCTCAACTATTAGGAGACATTGATATATTTTCTTAACAACCTTTTTAATGCTTCCTTCATCTTCTTCTACAACTTGCCCCATTTGCCCCTTCAATTATGTAGGTATTATTTACTAAAAGTCTCTAGGGGAGACATGATAATATTTTCTTTTAATGCTCATTTGTTTCTTCCTACCACTTTCCCCATAAACCTACAATTATCTTCCACTCCTCAATTATTTTGATGCATTTTTATTCAACCATCACCACCTTCTTCTCTAGTTTCTCATTCTCTCCCTTTCTCACTTCAATTTCTAACTAAAGACATAAAGCATAAATCTCTTTTTGCAGCCAAAGTAACTATAATTCTCAGCCGTGTTTGAAGTTGTTTTGGAGTCAATTCAAGCTTGATTTTTACCCGAACTTTGGTGTTTTTTAAAGGAGTTTTGAGGTAGGTTTTCTTTAATTTAAACTTGGTTTTTAGTATGTGTTTCTCCATCTTTAATGTATAATTTT
>CAMOHE010040283.1:0-32164 GCA_946598075.1 Artocarpus hirsutus | reverse complement strand
GGGCCAGTGGGACTCATACGCGTTCCACCCCATAATTAATTATTTTAATGTTATTTCTATTTGTTTAATTATTACAATGAATTGCTTTATTTCTTTAATCTTTCTATTCAAACGATTTTTAAAATTATCACCTTTTACTCATAAATTTCCTTCTAAAACCCTATTTTTAACCAAATCTTTACTTAATTAACTTAATTAAATCACCACGTCACCTCCCGTACTCTGGGGCGTGACAGTTCACGGATTAGATTATACAAATTATCGATCAATCTATAATCCAATCTGTATCTATCAAATTGAGAAAATCTCAATTTGATATCAATCCGTAAATACTTCAATCCAAACCAATACAATTTCAAAACCATGGATTTTGTGGACTAGATTCCGTGAATTCACGGATTGAGCTTTAAATTTATTTTAAAAATGGAAATTAAAATTAACATAGTTTAATGTAACATAATTTAAGAAAATTTAACATATTACAGGACAGTAGAATGTAAGTTTTCGATAATAAACTAAATTATAGCATTACAAAACATTACAACTAATAAACTTAAATAAATGCTAGACATGAATAAACAAATGTTAATTTTGTAATTGGCCTAACTTTTTTTTTAAGCTATAAACTTTCGACACATTACCATAGAAGTATATGTTTACATATTTATCAACATTTTGTGTGTATATATATGTATATATAATTTATACAAATATTTATAAGTGCATAAGTTGATATTTTCCAATCAATTTCCCCATATTTTCTTGCTTTTTCTTGGTAATTTATGTTTATATTGTTATTTTGTGTTTTACATGTATTTTAATGTTTTGAGCTTAGAAAGGAGAAAAGAACTAAATTTGGTGTTTGAAATTCGAATTAATCAATGTGGAGAACATCCAGGAGCAAAGATTGAAGATTTGGGGACTTTGGGGCCGAAAATATGAATTCTAGTTGAGAAATAACCTGCTCACAGTGAGGAAAATTCGTTGCAGTCCACCCAAGTATAGAGAGCAGGCGAGGCCGTGGAAAAGCTTTCATGCGGCCGCGATTGAATAGGGGCGCACAAATCCACGCCCCTGCATGTGAAGAGAAGTAACTGTAGGCCACAGATTCATGCCTGCCCCCACGCGTGTTCAGTAATTCAAGTATGAAGACCTACACTTCACATGTGGCCGCACCATAATTTCTTGCCCCCTCGCATGTCATGAGCTAGAGCTTCATGCGTGACTTATTTTGAGCCGAATTTTGCTTCTTTTTACCCTAAGAACCAAAATCTATATACAAGACACTTAGAAACACAATTTAGATCAATTTGTCATTATTTTTCTAGCCATATTTTGGAGAGAAAAGTGAGAGAAAAGAAGGAGATTTCCCTTGGCGTTGAATAAGTTTTCATCTGTGTGGAGGTTTTCTTCTCAAGCATTAGCAAGAGTTTTTCTTTTTCTTTCTTTCCTTTGAACTCCGAATATGTTTTTATTTTATTTTTCGTTGTCTAATTTCATGAATATGTTAGGCTAAATTTTGTCTTAGGTTAAGGGTGATTTCAAAGCCCTAGACTCAATTTTGTGAATGATATTTTCAGAATTATTTTCAATTTTCTCAATCGGAATTGTTTATGTTTCTTTATTTTTAATGTTCATGATTTTTATTTTATTTTGTTTGGGGTGGCCAACCAAGTGAGATAAAATAATTATCTATTGCTATATTAGGAATTCTTAATCTGTAATTGTGTTTATTTTCAAATTTTTAGTAGCGAATTGTGATTGAAAATTGGATCACCTATATCTAGTGAATTGTTAATTATGATGAGGAGCATAACCTAGGTTGAACAATCCAAGCCTGTGTGTTTGTTATCTAAATCAACCTATCTTTTTTAATATAATGCTTCCATTCAATTGAATCTAAAGAGATTATTCTAGGTCATTTGAAGGAAATGGATTAAGTAAAGATCTTATTTTGCTTAATGAAACACTAAGGAAAGATTGAGATAACAGAGCGTATTGTTATTTACAATTAGTAGTTCTGATAGTTAAATAGGGAATAATTTTGTGTTCAATTGCATAATTGTTGTCAAGTTTCAAAGAATGAATCTTTATCCTATTTTATTAATATCGTTTACAATCTTATGCTTTCTTTAATTTTTTTTAATTTTAGTTATTCAAAAATCCCCTATTTAATTTATTTAGAAAATTAATAACTTATTAGTTAAACTCAATCCTCTGTGGGAATGACTCATACTCATTATATACTAATTAACGATGACATCTTAGCGTTAGATATTAAATTGGGTGTCCCTTGAGATGCATCATAAGATTAATTTGGCGCTTCCATCAAGGCCTACCAATTTTTGGTGCCGGTCATTGGGGAATGGTTCTTAATTAATTAGTTATTTTGTTTTTGCTTTTGTTAGTTTTAATTAATTGTTTTTTAGTTTTATTTAATTTTTCTTCTGTGTTTAATCTTTTATTTTTGTGCCCATCTATTGCGAGGTGCTTCAAGATGTTATATCGACAGGTCCTCACAAGTTTTGTCCAATGAGACTTGAAGCCATTCCATATTGCTTGGAGGAGATACAAGGATTTGCTCATCTGGTTCCCATATTGTCAGTTCTCAAAGGAGTGGCAACTTCAAATCTTCCTCGATGGCTTATGTGAGATAACAAGACATTGGGTTGAAAGAGGTAACGATGCCATCTATTTTTACTAACAATCTATGGATGAAGCCTACTTCATGTTAGAATATATGGCCAAGTACAATAATTAAAATTGTAATTGTTGAAGGACTAATTAAGCTTGGAAGGATCAATTTAGACCCATGGATTGACACTCAACCTTATGATATGGGTCTCGAGCCATAAATGGAGGAGTCTTGATAGACCAACCACTCATAGGTACACCGCTTGAAAACTTAGTCTAGACTTTGGCTACGAGTACATTGCAATTTCAACAAGAGGTGACTGGTGGCCTTCAAATTTTTGAAAGTCATATCAATCAATTGGCTAGCATCACAAGTAGGTTGGAGGAACAAGGCACAAATCAAACAGTGTGAAATATAGAGTGCCATAAGGATGACGATTAATCAACAACTTTGGTTAGGAGAGTAATTTGCCAAACATGGGAGCTTCATGGGAATTTGAGCCTCTAGAGGTGATCGAGCCTTGAGATTATAATATCAAGATTGTTGATACTGTTTTAACTCAACACTTAGACACTTGTGAGATTAAGACCAATTTGGTAGACACCTGTGAGATTGAGACCAATTTGGACCTTCTAAGTCACGAGGCGTCTGTCTAAAGCCGGCAGTTCTATGAAGACCAAATTTTAAGTATGGTTTTGGAGAGCCAAGTAAAGAGTAAAGAGCAATTGGAAGTATTCTTATTCAATGAATTTCTTCATGAAACCAAATCACAAGACTTGTTGGAGGATAATATGTTGGAAAAATAGTAAGCAGCAGAACTTTAAAAATTTTTATATTAGAATATTTTTCAAAACATAAGTTTGACACTCTATATGCATAAATTAATCAGATCTTACTAACCTCTGAATGCCAAAGAACTCCCGCAATCTGTAAAGAGAAGTAACGTTCCAGAAAAGCCTCAACCAATTAGTCTTCTTTGCTATTCTCAATCCACGATCGGAGTGAGTATGGGCTCACATGTACAGCTTTTCCAACAGGCGACTCTCCTTTTAACCAATTAAGAGAATCCAAAGCTAATGTTCATGATTTGTGAACAAGAGCTCTCAAGAAGTTTCAGAATGTCACCAGTAGAGTTTACACTTAATCTCTCAATTGATCTAAATAATAATGAGACTCACTCCTTTTTTATAGATGTTGGGTCCAGGAGTTAGTCCTTATTAGATAAGGCCTCAAAATTCAAATTAGAATCAAATTCGGGTCAATATCTGATGAAATTTGCATGAAAACGCCTGATCATGTTATTGCGCAATTGGCATGCCGAACCTGTGATAAAAATCTCAGTGAATCTTTTATTTTCTAGATTAAGTCTATAGGATAAAGTCTCAGTTTTAATTTATGTAACCCAATAGAGAAATTATCTAATTAAAACAACTTTATCTAGATAATCTCTAGCAAAATAAATGAATTCTTGATAATTCAACAAGTTTATCTTGAATTAATTCAAAATTTATCCAACCGACAAATAAACATGAATTATCTAATCCCAATAATTCAACAAGTTTATCTTGAATAATTTTATCAAAAAATTAATTCAATCGATAAATAGACATAAATTATCTATTTTTATCGAATTTCAGTCAATTTGATAATTTTAACATAAGTCACCAATTATTGAAAAAGCACGCCGTATCATTACAGGATTTTTGTAAGCTAGCAAAAGGGACC
Organism: Artocarpus hirsutus; assembly: GCA_946598075.1. Lineage (NCBI taxonomy): Eukaryota > Viridiplantae > Streptophyta > Magnoliopsida > Rosales > Moraceae > Artocarpus > Artocarpus hirsutus. The sequence goes on along the minus strand of CAMOHE010040283.1, from coordinate 27,804 downwards.
TGATGAACCTATATAGCTCAAGCTCCCGAGAATTACGAAACCCAATATCCTAGATATACATTTCATAATTATCAACTCCAACACTACTCCACTAATAGCTTGGAGCTGCACTCTTGAACTATATAGAATTATGAAGCCCATATAGCTAAGTCTCCGTGACATATCATAATGTATCGTATCCCCATAGGATTATCCATAATCAGCTTAAGGACAAGTTCTGTCTTACCTTCCTGATTATTTTTATCTTACGTTCCATTATCTTACCAATTGAAAACTTACCATCCAAAGATAGTATATCATTCGGTTACACCTATGTATCTAAATGATTGAGCGCTCCAGTTTTTTAATTACTGGATAACGCAAATAAGAGGATATCACTACTTCTAAAGAGGAGCTATGGACTCCATATCTATGAATAACAAGTCTACGCTATCAAGAGTCATGCCTTCAACGTATCGGCATGCGTACCATTATTAAAATGCGGGTGTCACCCTTTGGTATATCAAAAGACACAAGTCAAGACAACGTGGCCACTATTCATCTCAGGATTAAGATACAATACAAATGATTATCTAAAGTGAATCGATTTGCTGAAACAGAATTATTAATCCAAATCAATTCACTTTATGTCTTGATCCAACACATCATCACTTATAACATGCCAATCTTTCTATTCACGGAGTCCACCTTTGATGGTCAAGACAAACCATTTCTCAATAGAGATATAGACAACATAACAATCTTTACATGAATAAAACACCCTATATTCCCTCGATTGTGGATCTTATGATTTAGACTTTCACCTTAAAAATCATGTCTTCTGTATAATCTGTCCATCATGTGCCTAATTCTTAAAGGTTTAAACCAACAATCTTATACTATTGTTTGCTTAACATACACTCAACAAATATGAATGTAAGGAGGACAAGTTTTGGTATATAAATAATGAATAAATTCTTTATTGATAAAAATGTCTCCAAAAACATATACATTTTTACTCCTTAGGGCATACACGTCTAACAATTTTCCACTTGCACTAAGTCAGTTAATATGACAAATCTCGCATCTCTATAGCTTCCACATGTCTCTTGAAGACTCTCCCAGTAAATGTCTTTGTAAATAAATCAGCTAAATTGTCCTGTGACATGATTTTGCACACTATGACATGCTCGCCCTCGATGAAGTCCTTTATTACATGATACTTCTGATCAATATGTTTTCTCTTTTTGTGAAATCTTGGTTCCTTAGCATTAGTTACCGCCACACTATTTCATACCAAGAACTACCTCAAGATCCCCAAGGAACTTGCAGAGCCACATTGCTTCTTTCGAAGCATCACTGGCTGCCACATACTTGGCCTCCCTCGTTGAATCTGAAGTGAAATCTTGCTTCATACCTCTCCAACTGATGGCATCACCGCCCAGAGTAAACACAAAACCCTAAGTCGATCTCCTAGAATCCAGACAGGATTGAAAATCCAAGTCTGTATATCCTAGAGGAGTTAAGTCCTCACCCGAATAAACAAGCATATACCCTCGAGTCCTTCTTAGGTACTTAAAAATAGGCTTTACCAAAACCTAGTGGTTCCATCCCGGATCTACCTGAATTCGACTTACAATCCTGACCATATAACAAATATCCGGTCGTGTACGAAGCATGGTATACATGAGATTACCCACTGTCGAAGCATAAGGTACCTTCTTCATGTATTCTCTTTCTTCCTTAGACTTTGGAGAGTCTTTCTTAGAAAGAGTAATTCAAAACCTAGTTGGTTGCCCACCTTTCTTAGAATCCTACATTGCAAACCTCCTACGAATCTTATCTATGTAGCTGGCCTAAGACAAGGCTATAATTTTATTCTTCCTATCCCAAAGGATTTGAATACCAAGAACAAAATTAGCCTCACCTAAGTCCTTCACGTCAAATTGCTTGGTCAACCATAATTTGAACAATGACAATGCCCCAACGTCATTGCCAATTAGCAGAATGTCATCTACATAGAGCAATAGAAAAACCACCTCCCTATCCTCAATGTGTTTATACACACATGGTTCATCCATATTTTGTAAGAACCCATATATCTTGATCACTTGATCAAATCTTATGTTCTAAGAATAGGAAGCCTGCTTAAGTCCATAAATTGGCTTTAGCACTTACAAACCTTACACTCTTGACCCTTGACCTTGAACCTGTTTGGTTGTTCCATATAAATGGACACATCAAGATAGCCATTTAAAAAGCCATCTTGACATCCATCTATCAAATCTCATAATCGAGAACAGCAGCTATGAACAAGAGAATCTGGATAAACTTAAGCATGGCCACAGGCGGAAAGGTTTCCTCATAATCGATTCCTTCCTTTTACGTATAACCCTTAGCTATCAATCTAGCCTTAAAAGTTTCGACCTTTCCATCCACTCCTCTTTTCCTCTTGTAGATCCACTTACCCTATGGGTTTTATCCCTTCGAAAAGATCCATAAGCTCCCGAACCCACTTAGTCTCCATAGACTTCATCTCTGTGTTCATAGCCTCTGTCTAGAGTTTCAAATCAACATCCTCCATAGCCTTTGCATAAGTATAAGGATCCCTATCATGTTCATCTAGTTTAGCCAAGAAGGCCTCCTCCCCATTGAACATATACCTTTTGGGTTGACGCCCGATCCTTCCACTATGTCGAAGCCCCTTAGGTTGTTGTTTGGGTTCATTTAGATTTTCTACACTGATCAGAATGGTTTCATTCAGAACCTCTGGAGTGATTGGATCACTCCTTAACTCCTCAAGCACCACTTTGCTTCGAGGCTTAAAGTTTTTCATGTAACTCTCCTCAAGGAAAGTTGCATTAGTTAAAACCACGACTTTATTTTCCTTTGGGTTATAGAAATAACCCCCTTTAGTCCCTTTTGGATATCCTACAAACATGCAAACTTCTAAACATGCTTCCAACTTATTCGCATCCTTAAACAGGACATGAGCTGGACATCCCCATATGTGACTATGGTTTAAGGATGTCTTTTTGCCTATCCACAATTCATGAGGAGTTTTAGGGATCGATTTTGAAGGCACATTGTTCAAAAGATAACATACGGTTTGTAGTGTATATCCCCAAAAGGATAAAGGTAATGATGAATAACTCATCATGAACCTAACCATGTCCAATAAAGTCCTATTTCTTTTCTCTACTATACATTCTACTGTAGAGCGCCCTGGCGTAGTCAAATGGGATACAATTTTATTCTCTAATAAGTGTCCCAGAAACTCATTAGAAAGGTATTCACCACCTCAATCGGATCGAAGTGCTTTTATGGGTCTACCCAATTGTTTTTCCACTTCAGCCCAAAACTTATTGAACTTGTCATAAGTTTCGTTTTTGTGGTGCATCAAGTACACATACCCATACCTTGAGTAATCGCCAATAAAAGTGACGAAGTACTCATACCCTTTTCATGCCCGGATGTTCATCGGTCCGCAAACATCACAATACACAAGTTCTAGAACCCTCTTCGGCCCTATTGCCCTTAGACTCGTATGGTCTTTTGGTCATTTTATCCTCCAAACAAGATTCACATTGAGGTATAGATTCCACTTTTAAGTGACTTAAAGGTCTATCCCTTACAAACCTTTGAATCTTATTCAGATTAATATGACCAAGGCGCAAATGCCAAAGATAAGTCTTATTAAAGTGAGAAGTTTTAAGTCTTTTAGAGTCATTATCATTCATCTCAGCATTAAGCAGTAAGTCTATCTTAGGTTTGATAAAATATAGATTATTTTGCATCCATCTAAAACAGATAAAAGATTTGTTTTTTATAAATCACCACTTTATTATTAAAAGAAACCAAACAGGAATATTTAAATAAACAAGCTATAGAAATTAAATTCCTTTTAAATTTAGGAACATAAAAGCAATCTCGTAAAATAAATTCCTATAATTATCAAAATAAAGATGGACGTCTCCCATTGCTTCTACTTTGACCAAGAATCCATCGCCCATCCAAAGCATGAAGTCTTCATAAAGCAGACTTCTCGTTTCTTTGAACCTTTGCAGAGAAACACGAACATGATTAGTTGCACCGGAATCTATGACCCCAAAGGTCACTGGATTCCTCAACTAAACAAGTTTCTAAGTACAGAAGATCACACCTACCTCATTTGGAAAAGAAGTCCTTGCAATGCTTCTTGATGTGCACGACCTTCCTATAGAAGAAGCACTTTAGCTTCTTTGGGTTCTTCTTCTTCTTCTTCTTGCTCTTGTTGTTAGCAGGAATAGAAAACTTCCCGTTCTTGGCTCGTTGTTTCTTTCCATTCCTAGAGTTGGGATTGAAACCAGAAGCAGTTGCCAAATTGGCCTCTCCACCAGCAGGAGACTCCCTAATTAGCAGTTCAAAGTCCTATAACTATTTCATTAATTTTGTTAAGGTCATATCCTGCCTATTGCTCAAATTAAATGTATCTCTAAATGGAATATATTCCTTTGACAGAGTCTCAAAGACCATAGTCATCTGAGTTTCAACATCGATGTTGGCACCATTGGTTTGTGCCTCAATGGGGTAACCCATGACCAACATTATGTGCTCCTTTACAGATGTCCCCGGCCTCTGCTTATAGTTAAGAAGTTTTGGAAGCACCCCTTGTAGCTTAGTTAAGGCCTGGCCTCTAAACTTGTCTTTTAGATTATCCAAGATTTGCTTAGCAGTCTCATGATCTTTATGTTGAGCCTACAGTATGTTATTTATGCTAACCATAACATAGCAGCGGGCCTGATCATTTGCATCTTTCTAACGATCATATGCTTAGAATTGATCATTGGTGGAATCTCCCATAGGCTCAGGAGGACAAGGGGTTGTTAGCACAAATTTTAGTTTCTCAAAGAAGAGGATGACATCCAAGTTTCGTTTTCAATCATTATAATTCTCTCCAGTTAATTGGTTTTTCTCAATTATTGAAGATAAAGCGTTTTTAGACACTTTTAATCTACAATAAAGAATCATATACCAAACATAAGCAAACATAGCATAATAATTTAGTAAGATAACACAATCATGCAAAAAAATCCAAATGTGGTCAAAACCTTTAAAATATCACAATCTTATAACGATAATTCTCAACTCAGAATTCAACAAGCTCTTAGGGGGGTCATGCTAAATTCAATCAGGAACACGGATCTTCTCCTAATTAAATATGTGCCATCTAGGACTCGTATGATCCAACATATATTAATAATCATTTCTTTGGCCATTAATTTTATTAACAGAGCTTTAAGGGAGGTCAATAATAAAATTAACATAAGTGTATAATCATCGTTTCAATATTTTATCCATGATTTATAATCACCACTTAAGGGTGTGCAACCATACATCACACTAAAATACCTTATTCTTTCAGAGATCCAATTTGGTACATGATAGAAATCCTTTCCTAAGGGTCGGGACCACCATGTGCTACCTATAGACCAATGATGGAGGCCTTAGTTCCTCTCTTCGAAAACCTTATCGCACTCAATCTTTTGAAATCAAGGTTTTATTTTAAAAACATGCATGAACAATTTTAAATTGAGTAGCACTCCCTATTCTATATGGCATGTTATCAATATACATGGCAAATCATATTATATTGTAGACAACAAAGCAATCAAGCAAAGCCACAAGCAAAATAATAATAAATAACCGTAATATTATGGCTCCACCCTAGAGAATAGAAAATGAAGATTACAAGAGAATAGCCGAAACATATTATTGATTCTTCATCGTTGAATCCTTAAGTTGTATCCTTCTTTATGTAATGCCCTTCTTCAAGTCTTCAATCCTGTATAGATCGAATACTCTATATTTTTGGTCATATCCAAATTTTAATGTTTCTTGGAATTATCCCAAAAACAAAATTAAAACTACACTGAAAACTGCACATTTTCTAAAAAAAATTTCAACTCTCTGCCGGCAAGCCAATTTAGGTAATTGGCCTACTGGTTATGACCCACCGACCTATGGATCTTTACAGGTTGGCCTATCGATTTATGATAGATCAGCCTGTCGAACTAGAAGATTAGCCTACAGCCAGAGGCACTTGATTTCTACCCGCTGACGGTCTACTGAACCTCACGTTTGGCCTGTCGATCTGTGGCCATCGGCCTGTCGAACTAAAGGGTTCGGCATCTTGATCGAGCAAAAACCACCCTTTTTAGAAAATATAGTTTCTAATGTAATTTATCAATTTTATTTTCAACAATTTAAAAACATAAAATTAGAGACTCAAGAAATACCTGAGAATGCCATCATCTATCTTCTAGATCTGCTTCTAGATCCTTCTTCTCCGAATGATTATTTAATTACAAAATTCTTACAAATTTAAAATTAAATAATAATTCCTAGACGGAGATGATAGTCCGCCATCTAATTATATGAAAAACCTAGATATATATTCTAACCTCTAAAGAACCATAACCGGCATCAATTAATTAATTAATTAATAATTAAATAATAATTTAATCAACCATAGTTAATTAATAAACATTTACCACATAATCCATGACAACATATTAAAAATATAGAAACCTAGAGTGCCAACTAAGATTAGGATCACATAATTTATACATATAGCACGATCATAAACTTATAAATTTATGTAAAAAGCTTGGCTCTGATACCAATTGTTAGAAAAATAGTACACACCAAAATTTTAAAAATTTTTATATCAAAGTATTTTTCAAAACATAAGTTTGACACGCTATATGCATAAATTAACTAGATCTTACTAACCTCTGAATGCTAAAGAACTCCCATAATCTGTGAAGAGAAGAAACGTTCTAGAAGAGCCTTAACCAACTGGTCTTCTTTGTTATTCTCTATCCACGATAGAGTGAGTATGGGCTCACACGTACAGCTCTTCTACCAGGTGACTCTCCTTCCAACCAATTGAGAGAACCTACAGCTAATGCTGGTGATTTGTGAATAAGAGGTCTCAGGGAGTTTTAGAATCTCACCAATAGAGTTTTAGTCTTAATCTCTCAATCGATCTGAATAATAATGAGACTCACTCCTTTTTTACAGAGGTTAGGCCTAGAAGTCAGTCCTTATCAGATAAGGCCATAAAATTCAAATGAGAATCAAATTCGGATCAATATCAGATGAAATCCACGTGAAAACACGTGATCTTTTATTGTGCGATCTATATGCTAATTTGTCTAACTGGCATGCCGAACTTGCCCTATCGGCAGGCTGAACCTGAGGATTGGCATGCCAAACCTACGATAAAAATCTCAACAAATCTTTTATTTTCCATCCAAGATTCTATAGGATAAAGTCTCAGTTTTAATTCAAATAACCCAATAGAAAAGTTATCTAATTAAAACAATTTTATATATAATTTTAATTAAGAATAAAAAGCATGAAAAATTTTACAAACCTCTTGAAAACCTATCAGGGTATCCTAGCTTTCTTTTTTAACGTTACGATTTTCTAAGCCAAGGCTCCACATCAATAGACAACGAGTAGGCATCAAAATGCAATTATGAATAAACTCACACTTGTTTTGGATCTGCTATGTGCTCAACACATGAGATAGCAGACATTTTTTTTCTCAAATAAAGAATTCTCAATTTTCTCTCTAAATAATCTGTGAAACATTATGTACTAAAAGAAATTTTGAGATAACTGTTATCTCTTTCTTTTTATAATTAACCAGTTAGTTATTTGTTTGATTAATTTTAATTTATTTTAAATTTGAAAAAACCACCCATTAAACACTTTAGTCGGTGAATCACATACCCACCCTATCAGATATGTAGGGGAGATGCTTAAAAGCACCTCCACATTTCTTTTTCTTTTTTTTTTTGAAAACATGTTATTTATACATGTAAATGTAATACATATATATATGTACATTCAAAAAATAAAAAGAATCATGTATATATTTATTAAATAAATCTTATATATATATATATATTTGAATTCAAAAACAAATCATATTTATTTAAGAATCAATTTTAAATTGACTAATTAATTATTTAATTTTGTGTCCATGTTGGAAAAGACAAAATATAGTCCCACCACACATGTCTTACACAAAATTAAAATTATATATAAATAATCTTATTAATCAAATATCATCAATTTATTAATTTAAAACATATTTAATAAATATCATAAATTTAATATAATCAATTAATTAATTAACTAATGATTAGTTAAATGTGACAACATTTATCACATTATATTATGTGTCATAGAGAACATTTTTCTATGTCACATTAATATCTCAAGTGTGAAATAATTAATTCAGAATTCAATATAATTTCAAATTTAATATGTATAATTCATTCTTATGCATTAAATGCAATACAGTGTTATAGAAGTGGTATTGGGGGACCTGTGGACCTATAGCTTAAGCTCCAATAAATTTGACAATTAATTAAGCTCTTTAATTAATATGCCAAATTTATTATTTTTGGTGTTACTCTACTAAAAACCTGAAACTGAACTCTTAAGATTATAGTGAAAATTGCTCAAAAAAATTAGCAAGTAGTCTATTGATAATTATTGCATATAAGTCAGTCCTCCATAAATAGTTCATAATAAGAGCTAGGTTCAATTTTTATTTACCTCTCTTATTATATCTTTATTCTTGAGTTTCAATAAGTCTCTAACAAACAGTTAATTTATAATCTTATTATGAACTATTTTTCTAACTTTCACAAGGAAGGAATGGATTTTGTATCTCTATAATATTATTCCTAGCCATTTATATGCTAAGTTATGATTTGTATTTAGATAAATCTTACCACACAAGTCAAAAAACATAATGTCATAAATAGGAGTCTCAAAAATGTTCAGGATTCAAATTGTCATACATATGATCCTCTTAGTGATAAATTTGAATGCTCTATTTGTAACGGACGATTATTAGAAATTCATAATTTATCTAGCCTAGTCCTATATTATCTCATTATATAAAGTACCTGTAATTTAATGTCTCTACATTAATAGCCTGGATAAGACTATTTTATTCTAAATGAGATTAGACCGCACTTGTAATATTTTATTAAAGATCCCAAACTTTAATTAATTAACACGGACTATTTAGATTATTATATATAAATTTTATCCATAAGTATATAACACTTATATACGAAATTTATAGTCACATAAATAATCATGGAATTTTCTTGATGTTTTTAAAAGTACTCACAATATATATAAGCAACCAAAATAATTATAGATATTATTTTATTTATTTATTAATAATATGTATAATGTCATAGCTTATAGGGCACCAACTCCAACATCTCCAACTCTTGTTGCCTTCCATAGCATATAGGGCACCAACTCCAATGTCTCCAACCCTATTGTCTTCCAAAGTCAGCAAGAAGAAAGTTTATAAGTATCTTTCTGAAACAAGGGGAGAAGATAATTTATAAAATAGTACGTATTTAACTACCACATTGATTTTTTACAAATTAAATATTAATCAATTTTCAGGAGAGAATTCAAATTTCCACGCAAATAAAGGTTCAGATTCTACCACATAAATATCATGGAAATTGCATTCATTTGGCAAAACTTATGTATATGGCATTGCATTTCAAAAAAAAAAAAAAGAAAGAAAGAAAAAAATTGTATGCCATTGGGCGAATAGATTGTGGCAAAGATATCATAGTTCACATAGGCAATTAATGAGCCCCTTTGCTTTTGACATCACATTTTTGTTCCCTTATTTACATATATAGGAGTGAACATATATATATATATATAACTGAATACGAGCGAAAATTCAAACGTAAAATAGAATAACGATGTATAATTAGTATTCGTGAATCAAAGAAATACACACGTAGTATCTTTGTTTTTGGCCGAGAAAAGGGTACATATGAAAAAAAAAATTACCTTATGCTTAAAATAGATACTATAAATAGACGATGGAATAACCAAAAATGTCAATTTACTTGACAAGTTATAAATGTATATTTAACTTTTTTCTAAACTTGCACTTAATTAATACGTGTTTTGAAATGGAAAAAATGTAAAATTTTAAATAAAGTTACCCATGCATATATACTTATATTTATAAACCTAACATATACACAACAAATTATGAAGTTGCACCGTTTCAAAATATATATACATACATACATACATACATATATACACACACACACTTATATATATATATATATACATATATATATAGACATATATATATATATATATGAAGTTACACCAACAAAAAAAGGTCAAAAAAACTACAAACTATATATTTGTATGTTTGTTTGTCCAAAACTTAACAAGAAAGTAATAAACTAGTGAAGCAATAATATATAGATTAATAAGAATGGAATCGGTGAAAATAAATCATCCAAAAAAAAAATAAAAAAGAGGCATGTAATTTTTATAGTACTTTTTTCGATGGAAAAACAAAGTCTTTTTCGGGCAAGTTTAACAAAAGATTCATGTTATACCTTATGTAAATACAAGTATATCAACATAAAAATGTTTACCTATAATCAAAGGAGTAGAAACCGTTCCGAGAACAAAAACCACTGTTTTGCCACCGAAGTTTATCTTACTTGATCTCTCAAAGAATAAGGGAAACAAACATTAAGAAAACTTGCCACCAATAGAAGAATTTATCTGAGAAATAACTGATGCTGGCCCATTTCCAAGCTTGACAATTCCTGAACCCCTTTCATTAAAACTACCACTATTGTCTCCCACATCCTAGTATAAACCTCAAAAACTTCACCGGTCGACCGGTGGTGGAAGCTAGAGTTAGAGTGTCTGTGGCAAGGTATCTCTCGCTATGGGACCCATCTCCATATCCTACATAGTAGGAATTGTTAGTAATAGATATAGAGATAAACAACAAACAGGTGCAATGTAAAGGAACAGAAATAGTAGAAGGAATATTATTATGAAAGTAGGAATAAAATATTACAAAAGAATTCTCAACCTTTAAATCGAATTGGAACAAATGATAGTTGAGGCACGTGTAGCTCACGCTTTCCTTAAAATAGATTTGCCCCTCTAGTTATGCACGAGGATTCGATAAATGTCTGTCTCCCAGGATACAATGACAACCGACGATGGTCTATGCACACTCGAACATCACCTTTGGCAAACTTGAACAGTGTCTTCCTCTATCACCAAAATCGACGACTTGCTAAAATTGTCTCAAAAAGAAAGACTCGAGAAGAAGATAACAAAAACTAGAAAACAAGAGAAAAAGAAAAACTATGTGTTATTTTTGTGTGAAATTTTTTATGTGTTTAGATATGGAGAAAGTCCCTAGTACTCACACAGGTCAGGGGATATCAAACTTCTATGCCTAGCCGATGTGAGACTTTCCTAGTACTTATACATGTCAGAGGATATCAAGTTTTAATACCTAACCGATGTGGGACTCCATATTTAGGCCTTTTTTTTTCAACAAATTCAAATGTCAATGGGCACACTTTGAGCATCAATTTCTCATTCACCCGATTACCATTTTGAGCATATAAATATATGATTTTGACCTTCTCTCAATAGAGAACACAAATCCTCCAAGACCTATTACTTTTTTAAAGTAGGTTCCACTCAAATTTATGCCTCAAAATGGTAATTAACCATTTTTTCTAAAAATCCCTCACATGAATGAAATTGATTGACGATAAGAGAAAACAAAGACGCTACATAGTGATAGAGTTCTATGGTTAATACTTGCATAAGATAGGTAGGCTTTAACTCTTGAACCTTCCTTTGTGAAAGTATGCTTACTTTACTGGCTAACCAATAGATTTGATGCCTTGGAACTATTCTATCGCTTGTGTAAACGATAACATACCTTACACAGGTATTTTCTTGACACAGTTTCAGTTCTTATGATTATGTTCATTTTGGCCATGAACATCTCCCTGCTTCTACAAGAATTTCTAAAGAATTGAGCCCTAGCAATTCTCTTTTGAAATGGCCTCACTTCTCTCTCACATAGGTGATTTCTTACTTCAAGAGAAACCCGCACTACTCCGCTCGAATTCCCATCATATTTGATGCATAAGAATCATTAAAAGCAAACTGCTTAACCTTTCCCTATAGGTATCACTCTTTTTATTATAGGAATGGGTTGGGGTAACCCCCACAGTGATCCTACTCGGTCTATTCAGTTTAGTTATCCTATTGAACCTAGATCTTGGGATCTCTAGTCAACAAGGTTGGGTTTCCATTGTTTCGACCTATTCTATCATGGGCTTAAGTCCTATTCCTCTTGATGTTTTCTCAACTTGATCTCTATTCTATCCATTAGTTAACAGATCTGTAATATTCTCTTTAGACCTTACATAGTCTATTGTCATGACTCCAGTCGAGATCAGTTGTCTAACGGTATTATGTCGACGACGTATATGTCTTGACTTACCATTGTTCATCACATTTTATGCCCTGCCAATAGCAAATTGATTATCACAATGTATGCATATTGCACACATAGGTTTAGGCCATTCAAGAATATCCTCCAAGAAATGCCTTAGCCATTCAGTCTCTTCACCACTTTTATCTAAGGCTACAAATTTAGATTCCATAATGGATCTGGTTATTACCATCTGCTTTGAGGACTTCCATGAAACTGCTATGCCTCCCAAAGTGAATACATATCCACTTGTAGCTTTAGAATCCTATATATCAGATATCCAATTTGTGTCAAAATACCCTTCAAGAACAGCAGGATCTCTTGTATAATGTAGCCCATAATCATGAGTATATCGTAAGTATCTGAGTACTCTAACAATTGCTTTCCAGTGGTCATCTCCTGGATTACTCATGAATCTACTCAGACTACTAATAGCGTAGGCAATATCTGGTCTTATACAACTCATTAAGTACATTAAACTACTTATCACTCTAGCATATTCCACCAGGTATATATTTTCTCCTCTATTTTTGGACAGATGTTGACTAATATTAATTGGTGTTCTAGCTACGCTAGTGTCATTATTACTAAATTTGTCAAGTATCTTGTCCACATAGTGTGATTGACTCAAAATGAGTCCATCAGGCAACCTTTTGATTTTGATTCCCAAAATCATATCAATAGGTCCCATGTCTTTCATGTCGAACCTAGAGTTCAATATATCCTTAATAGATTTGATCATCCAAACATTGCTACCCATGATTAGCATGTCATCTACATACAGACAAAGAATGACATCTCCATTGTTTGTACTTTTGGCATAAACACATTTGTCACTCTCATTAATTTTGAAACCATTTGACATCATTGCACTGTCAAATTTCTCATGCCATTGCTTTGGTGCTTGTTTAAGCCCATACAAAGACTTCACCAATTTGCAGACTTTCTTTTCTTATCCTAGAGTAATAAAACCCTCAGGTTGTTCCATTTAAGATCTCCATTAAGAAAAGCAGTCTTTACATCCATCTGATGCACTTCAAGATTCTACAAAGTAGTAATCACCAAAATCATTCTAATAGAGGTTATTCTCATCATGGGAGAATAAGTATCAAAATAATCAAGGCATTCCTTTTGTCTATAACCTTTTATAACAAATCTAACTTTATACTTGTCAATTGTTCCATCTCTTTTTATTTTCTGTTTGAAAATCCACTTAGGACCTAGCGGTTTACTTCCTGGAGGAAGGTCCACTAATTCCCAAGTATGATTCTACATGATGGAATCAATTTCACTTTTTATAGCTTCTTTCCATAAAGGACCCTCAGATGAGCTTACAGCTTCTTTGAAAGTTTGAGGTTTAGCCTCTAGCATATAGGTTAGAAAATCTAGTCCAAATGACTTTTCTATCCTTGCCCTTTTGCTACATCTAGGCTCTTCTTCTTCTTTTTTGGTTTCAACTTCTAGTTGATCCTAACTATTTTCTTCAATAGTCTCAAACGTTCATTTAGATGAACTTGGACCATCCTCTTTGGATTTACAAGGAAATACATGTTCAAAAAATGATGCATTCTTAGATTCCATTATTGTGTTCTTGTGAATCTTAGGGTTTTTATATTCATACATGAGGAACCAATAAGCACTACTGTTGTGGCCATAACCAATAAAGATGTAGTCAACCGTTTTAGGACCTATTTTTATCTTTTTTGGTGTAGGTACCATTACCTTTGCAAGACACCCCCACATTCTCAAGTATTTATAGGAAGGCTTTCTACCTTTCCATAATTCATAAGGGGTATTGTCTTCTTTCTTCCAAGATACCTTATTTAAAAGGTAATTAGCTGACAAAATAGCTTCCCCCCACATGTTCTGTGGTAATCCAGAACTTATCAACATCGCATTCATCATATCCTTTAAGGTATGATTTTTGCGTTCAGCCACACCATTTGATTGAGGTGAATAGGGTGGCATAACCTCGTGAATAATACCATGTTGTGCACAAAATTCATTAAATGGTTCAACATATTCACCACCATGGTCACTTCTTACCATCTTAATTTTCTTATTAAGTTGGTTTTCAACTTCTTGCTTATAGAGAGCAAACTTCTCTATAACCTCATCTTTGCTCCTAAGCAAATATACATAGCAATATTTTGTGCTGTCATCAATGAAAGTAACAAAATATTTGTTTCCACCTCTAGTTTGAACAAATTTTAAGTTAAAAACATCGCTATGTATCAAATCAAGTGGCTCAATATTTCTCTCAATCGTTTGAAACAAGATCTTGTTAGCTTTGCCTCTACACATATTTCACATTTATGTTTGGGATTAATATCAAATGTGGGTGTGTGATCCAAGTTAATTAATCTACGCAAAGTATTATAATTAACATGACCTAGTCTACCATGCCATAAATTAGAAGACATAAGCATATAAGTGGAAGACTTTTTATTTTTATTAATGGAATTGGGCCTAACAGCCATTACATTTATTTTTCACATTCCATTTTTCACATATCCCTTTCCCACATGCACCTCATGTTTAGACAAATCTATTTTATCAGCTTCAAAAACCATCTTGAAGCCATGTGAACTCAACAGAGTTCCCAAAATGAGATTCTTCCTGATATCAGGCACATACAACACATTTTGTAGCTTGACTTCCTTACCTGATGTCATTTTCAAAAACACCATCCCTTGGCCCTTTATATCAGATGTAGTCGAGTTGCCTATATATAGCTTCTCCCTGGAATCTGATAGCATGAATTCAGTAAAGATAGCTTTATTACAGCAAACATAGCGTGTGACCCTAGTGTCTAGCCACCACTCCTTCGGGTTGGAGTCCACCATGTTGACTTCAGAGACCATAGTAGAAAGACTGATCTCTGACACTTCTTGTGTGATAGTGTCCACCACATTGGCCTTTTTCTTCTTGTTCCTCTTTGGCAGCCTACAATCTGCTGACTTGTGACCCACCTTGTCATAGTTGAAACACTTCCCTTGGAATTTCTGCTTCTTTGAAATTCCACCCTTAGGTCCAAGCTTGGACCCCAACTTGTTCTTCATGTTCTTAGAGCTTTTGTCATGCTCCACCACATTTGCTTTGGCAACAGACTTACTAGAGAGCTTTTTCTCAGATCCATGATTGTCTTCCTTAATACGAAGTCAAACAATAAGATCTTCAACTCTCATCTCCTTACACTTGTGCTTCAGATAGTTCTTAAAGTCATTCCATGTAGGGGTCAACATCTCTATAATTGCAGCTACCTGGAAAGACTCACTAATTACTATTCCTTCTGCATGAATTTCATGAATGAGTAATTGGAGTTCTTGAACTTGACTAACTGCAGTCTTGGAATCCACCATTCTATAGTTCATGAACTGTCCAACTATGAACTTTTTAGCACCATTATCTTCTGCATTGTATTTATAGTCCAAAGATTCCCATACTTCTTTGGCCATTTTCTTCAAACTATACACATTATAAAGTGCATTAGTCAAGCCATTCAGAATATAATAATATAATTCTTACACAAGAAGTCAGAATGCTTCCACGCTTCGATAGCAAGCAAAGTTTGAGCATCTGCTTCATCCTTTCTAACAGTAAGAGGATCCTTTTTCAAGAATATCACAAGATTCAGTGTTGTCAAATGGAACAACATCTTTTGTTGCCAAGTCCTGAAATTCAAACCACTGAATTTCTGAGGTTTCTCATTATGGTTCATAGGAACCAAAACTCACAAAGGCTGCATTGAGGTAGAGGCATGAACCCGAGGAGACGACATTGGTGTCTCAAAAGTGCTCCTAGTTGGAATATTCTCAGTTGAAATAACGTTCATGTTATCAGTCATTTCTGAAAATGCCAGAATCTAAGTCATAGAATTTATACCCAAGATAAATTCATTTTTTTAATATAAAATGTTTATAATATAAAGATGTAAATGATTAAAAAAAAAACGTTGGAACCATTAAGTATATAACTAAAGCATATATAATTTACAATACTGTTACATAAAAACATTTTAAAATTGTAACTTTAATGTATATAACCTTAGTTATACTGTTGAAACAAACAAACATAAACGAAAAAAATAAATAAATGTAACAAATGTAATCATACAAAATGTAAATATAACAAACAAAAGCAAGATCATAAAACATGTAATCAGCATGAACAAACTAGCAAATCGTAACCTCTTGTAGCATAAACAAAATCAAAACGTAGATAGGAAACAATCTGTAAACAAATACTGCAAAACTATAAAAACATAAACTTATAATATAAGCTTATATATGTAACCAAAACAAACAATTTTTTTTTAATGTTATAGACGTTAGCCAATAACATAAATAAAAAAAATTAGAACAGTAAAATAAACGTAGAAGTCCAAAATTTCCTTCCAAATCCAATGAGCCTGTTCATCGTCAAACAGAAGCTAGAATCTATTTTAAGATTGTTAGTTATATATATATATATAGAGATAAACAACAAACAGGTGCAATGTAAAGGAATAGAAATAGTAGAAGGAATATTATTATGAAAGTAGGAATAAAATATTACAAAAGAATTCTCAACCTTCAAACCTAATTGGAACAAATAATAGTTGTGGTACGTGTGGCTTACGCTTTCCTTAAAATAGATTCGCCCCCTCTAGTTGTGCACGAGGATTCGATGGACGTCTGTCTCTTAAGATACAACGACAACCGACGATGGTCTATGCACACTCAAACACCACCTCTGGCGAACTTGAATAGCGTCTTCCTCTATCACCAAAACTGACAACTTGCCAAAACCTACTCAAAAAGAAAGACTCGAGAAGAAGAGAACAAAAACTTGAAAACAAGAGAAAAAGAAAAACTATGTGTTATTTTTGTGTGAAATTTTTTGTGTGCCTAGATGTAGAGAAAGTCCCAAATACTTATACCGGTAAGGGGATATCAAACTTCTGTGCCTAACCAATGTCGGACTTTCCTAGTACTTATACATGCCAGGGGATGTCGAGTTTTAATGCCTAACAGATGTGGGACTCCACATTTAGGCCTTTTTTTTCAACAAATTCAAATCTCAGTGGGCACACTTTGAGCATCAATTTCTCATTCACCCAATTACCATTTTGAGCATATAAATATATGATTTAGATCTTCTCGCAATGGAGAACGTAAATCCGTCAAGACCCATCACTTTTATAGAGTGGGTCCCACTCAAAATTATGCCTCAAAATGGCTCCTCAAAATGATTAATAACCATTTTTTCTAACAGGAGCAAAGATCCAAGTTTACGACGTAAATGGCTCTTTCAATTGACATGCAAGTGGTTGTTTTACAGGGGAATTTTTTTGAATGTTTTTGAGGAAGAAGGATCAAAGAGAGGGGACATTTGGTTGCAATAATGAGTGCATGGCTTGCATTATGTCCAGGTGATTTCGCTCTCGGTGTCGGCAATGGCAAGGAGGCAGAACAGAGGCATTTTTATGGAGATATCCATGAGGTACTCTCCCTTTTTTGGCAACAAAGTGGATTGGAAATCGTGTGGTTTTGCTGTTGAGGTTATCAAACGATTTTTGCAGTTGATGGAGCAGAAAAAGCGTTGGCAAGCGCTGAGAAGGGGGCTCATATGGGTTAAAGAATGGAGATTTTAAGGAATCACGGTGGATGAGATCAACGCTAAAGTAGTTAATATTATTCTTCTTATCGTGATGATGATCATGGCTTAGAGCAGATGAGCAGGTTAATCGTAACGCCCTAAAATTAATTTGTAACGCCCGAAATTAATTAAGTGGTATTAGTAAGTGAAATGGTAGATTAGTGTGCCGTAATAAATATTTTAAACTTAAATTTGATCATTTTGTGGAATTTCTAAATTAATGTTATTTTGATTATTTTAATAATTTTATCTACTCTTAATTATTTTTATTTGTTATTTTGAATTTTTGAAACAAAACAACTTATCAAATGACCAACAAGTCCCACTTAGGAAAAACCATGTGCGGGACATGGTTTCTCCTTCCCGGTATGCTCTCCCCTTCTCTCTATTTATTTCTCTTCCTCTCCTTCTCTCACTCACTCTTAGCTCCCTCACTCTCTCTCACTATCTCTCTCTTCTTCTCCCTCTTTCTCTCAATTTTTGGATCAAAAATTCAAGCCCAAGCTTTGGATTAGTGAATTGGAGGCTCGCGAATGTGATTGAGCAACCAAAACACGATTTAAAGCTTAATCCAAGGTTAGTTTTCAAATTTTCAAAACCTTTTCAATTTTTCAAATTTTCTTGCATTTTGAAATCTAAGCTTATTTGAACTTAGAAAACCTCTATTCAAAGTTAAAGGAACTTAAAACAACTAGAATCCAAGCTTTGTTTGATTAAAAGTGGATTTGAATCAAGATTTTCTAATTTTCTCCATTTTTTCTCTATTTTCAAAATTTTTCAAAATCTTTATGCAAATCTTGTTTAAATTGGTTCAAAAGTGTTTTATATTGTTTTCCACCATCTATGAATGATTTCCATGCCTGAGAATTGAGAAAAATAGGTTAAAATTAAGATTTGGGCTTTGGGAGGCCGAAACTAGTGCTTGGAAATTTCTGAAATTTTTTAGTTCGATAGGCCGAACTTTGTGTTCAACAGGCCGGATTCATAAGTTTGGCAGGCTGGATTCATACAAGCGGCAGGCCAAACCTGGAAATATTTGGTCGACCGGACTTGGTTTTTTGCAAAACTACACAATTTGGCAGGCAGAACTGCACAGTTTGGCCGACCGAACCAGGACGACACCAGGCCGGCCGGGCATGGTAAGATTTTGTTTTTTTCACCTGTTTTCACCATTTTGAACCTTGATTTAGGCTTTAACAATACAATATGATTGTACAAACTTAAATGGCGCACTAGGACACCATGAGGTAGTTTAGTAACATAGGATATCTTGAGCTAGATACTGATAGACCTAGTTATTGTATATTTAAGGTTGTTCATGGTTCCACGGTGCTAACATGTAGCGAACTGGGATTATGGTGTGGGACATTGGCACGAGTATTGAGGTAGGACTTCTACTCCTTCCTTGGTAGCCAATTTTAAATGTTTTGGCCTTAAAAAGGATTTTCAACAAAAATGTTTCAATGAGTGATTGAAAAGGATTTTTGTAGGCTATTTTCATAAACAGTAGATTGAGGTGATTTTTATAACAAATCTCATAATGAATGTAAATGATTATATTTGGTAAAAAGGGATTTTTAATGATTATAGAAAGATATATATATATATATACACACACACACACATTTAAGGGCATGATGCCATATCAAAGATTAGGTCGTGTAGAGTGCGACCTTGAGGGTAGGTCCCGAGACCCAGTTAGGCCACTAGATGGTGTTACATATATGGTTTGCTCAAGAAAAAAAAATGGCATTCTTTCGGTCGACCAACAAATGGTTTTTGGGTAAGATTGATTTTATTGAGTCTTATTTACTCCTTTATTTAAATCCATGTTCTAAATAATTCCCTAAATAATGAAATTTTCTTTTGAAATTAGATGTTTTTAAAATATAGTTCTACTGAGCCTTCTACTCACATTTCTTATGTTTTTAAATCTTTTCCCGTTAGGTGGAGTATAGCTTAGGTTTGACGAAGGGTCCGCAGATCAAACCAGTGAGCAGTAGAAGATCCAAGTAAGTGTTTTGGATTATAAATAAATCAAGGCATGTATAACTTTAACTGTTACTTTTATTTAGACTGTAGTTGTAATCTAGCATTGTCAGTATTATATGTGTGCACAAATTGTGGGTCAGTGGGACCCAACACTTATTCTCTTTTTCTTATTATTTATTTTATTTTGTCCTTATCTTATTGGTTTGTTTATTATAAATGCTTGTTTAGAAAGGCTTTTTTAAATTACCATAATTTCTTAATTAATCAAATTCTTAAGTCTTGTATTTTAACTAAATTTCTTTTAATTTAACTTAATTAACCTATCACGTCACCTCCTATACTCCAGGGCGTGACATTAATAAACAAACGAAGAAGGGGATAGAAGTTGCAAAAGAGAAAAAACAGTGATGATGATTAGTGATGGAAATTGGTGCCATTGGTTCGAATAAATTTGATATGTGAAGTTGTGCAAATAGTATTATACCTTGGCCAAGTATTTATAGGTGAATGAGTGCGTGTGTTTATACAATTTTGATGGGATTTCGTAGGTAGTCTAATTAATTGACGGAATATTTGCACGTACGAGTGCATGAAATATTTCTAGATTTATTCCCAAAGTTCGCGATGGTTATCTTGTTATTTTGCTAACTTTCAATGAGTATTGTGGCATATATTTTGTAATTTGGGATATTTGACTTGGGTAGGTATATTTTGTCATATTTAATTAGTCACTTTTTTCATATTTAATTAGTCAAAAGTCTCCCATAAATTTGACTATCAATATAAAATGAGGTAAAAAATAGGTAATCCATTTTTCATATCTATTAGTTAAAGTCTCCTCGGTATTTTGCCACTTGGATCTATATACTACTCACATCAATCCTCTCGTCATGATGTTTTAAATTTTTTTAAAAAATAATTTTGTCTAAATCTCAATTAAAATATTAGATTTGTCTTTTTTTTTTAACTTGAGTTTTTCATGAGTCCTAACAGTGATGATGTCGGGATTTGGCTGGGGAAAGGAAGCATAAACTAAGAGCGTAAAAGGTCAAAAACCTTCAAAATTCTAACTCTTAATTTCTATTAACTAACTCAAAACGCGTGTTTCGCACTTGCATATTTACTCTCTTTTTTTGTATGTATAGAGTTTAGTTTTTTTTTTAATTTATTATTTATGGTTAAGATTTTAGTTTAACAAATATTTAAGTGACATGAACTAAAGTACACGTTTCAATTAAAATGTGTTTTTGGTTCAATATTATATATATATAACTATAAACAAGTCAATCATATTTGGATAATAAATACTACAGAAAATTAGATAATAAATACTGTAGAAAATTTGTTCCCTAATGTAAAAGATTAGAAGGTTAGTCTTCTCTTCTATGCTTTTGTTATTTTGTTTTTCATCTTATGTTTGCTCAAGGATGAGCAAAGGTTAAGTGTGGGGGAATTTGATAAGTGCTTTAATTGTTATAATTTTTTAATTTGATTCAAAACTCTGGACAGAGGCCGTGAACATAGAGATGAAGTCTATAAAGACTAATCGAGTCTGGGAGCTTGTGGATCTTCCCGAAAGGGTAAAACCCATGGGGTGTAAGTGGATTTACAAGAGTAAAAAAGCAGTGGATGGATAGGTCGAAACCTTTAACGCTAGATTGGTAGCTAAGGGATACACGCAAAAGAAAGGAATTGATTACGAGGAAACCTTTTCGCCTGTAGCCATACTTAAGTTCATCCGAATTCTCTTGTCTATAGTTACCGCACTCGACTATGAGATTTGGTAGGTGGATATCAAGACGACTTTTCTAATTGACTATCTTGATGAGTCCATTTATATGGAGCAACTAGGCAGGTTCAAGGTCAAGGGTCAGGAGGATAAGGTTTGTAAGCTGCTAAAGTCAATATATGGACTTAAGCAGGCTTCCTATTCTTGGAACATAAGATTTGATTAAGTGATCAAGACTTATGGGTTTGCACAAAATGTGGACAAACCACGTGTGCACAAACACATTAAGGATGGGAATGTAGTTTTTCTACTACTCTATGTAGATGACATTCTATTAATTGGCAATGACATTGGGGCATTGTCATCTGTCAAATTATGGTTGATCAAGCAGTTTGACATGAAGGACTTGGGTGAGGCTAATTTTGTTCTCGGTATCTAGATCTTTGAGGATAGGAAAAAAAAATGATAGCTTTGTCTCAAGCCAACTACATACATAAGATTCTTAAGAGGTTTGCAATAAAGGATTCCTAGAAAGGTGAGCAACCATCTAGGTTTGGAATTACTCTTTCTAAGAAAGACTCTCCAAAGTTTGAGGAAGAAAAAGAATACATGAAGAAGGTGTCTTATGCTTCGGTAGTGGGTAGTCTCATGTATGCCATGCTTTGCACGTGACAGGATATTTGCTATGCAGTCGGAATTGTAAGTTGATTTCAGGTGGATCTGGGACCAAACCATTGGGTTGTGGCCAAGCATATTTTCAAGTACCTGAGAAGGACTCGAGAGTGTATGCTTGTATATTCAGGTGAGGACTTAACTCCTCTAGGATACATTGATTTAGATTTCCAATCCTGTTTGGATTTGAGGAGATCAATTTCTAGGTTTGTGTTTACTCTGGGCGGTGGTGCCATCAGTTGGAGAAGTGTAAAGCAAGATTGCACTTCGGATTCAACGATGGAGGCTAAGTATGTCATGGCTAGTGATGCTTCGAAAGAAGCAGTTGGCTCCGTAAGTTCCTTAAAGATCTTGAGGTAGTTCCTAGTATACATAAGGTGATATCACTATATAGTGATAACAATGCAGCAGTAGCTAATGCTAAGGAACCAGGATTTCACAAGAAGAGTAAGCATATTGATCAGAAGTATCATGTGATAAAGGACTTCATAGAAGGCGAGCATGTCACTGTGAGCAAAATTGCGTTAGAGGACAATTTAGCTGATCCATTTACGAAGACACTTATTGGGAGAGTCTTCGAGAGGCATGGGGAAGCTATGAAGATGCGAGATTTGTCATATTTACTCACTTAGTGCAAGTAGGAGATTGTTGGACATGTATGCCCTAAGGAGTAAAAATGTAATATGTTTTCGGAGAAATTTTTATCAATAAAGAATTTATTTATTATTTATATACCAAATCTTGTCATCTTTACGTTTATATTTTTAAATGTATGTTAAGCAAACAAAAATCTGAAACTATCAGTCTAAACCTTTAATTATTGGGCATATGATTGACAGATTATGCTGAAGACACGATTCTTAAGGTGACAGCCTAAATCATAAGATCTGCTATCAAGGGAATAAAGTTGGGTGCTTTATTCATGCAAAGATTATTATGTTGTCTATATCCCTAATAAGAGATGGTTTATCTTACCATCAAAGGTGAACTCTATGAGTAGAAACATTGGCATATTGTCATAGGTGATGATGTATTGGATCAAGACATAAAGTGAATTGCTTTGGATTAATAACTCTATCTTGGCAAATTGGTTCACTTTAAATAATCATATGTATTGTATCTTAATCCTGAAAGGAATAGTGGGCCCGTTGTCTTGACTTATGTCTTTTGATGTACCATAGAGTGACACCCACATTTTAATAGTGGTAGGCATGCCGGTATGTTGGAGGCATGACTTTTGATTGTGTAGACCTGTTATTCATAGATATGGAATCCATAACTCCTCTTTAGGAGTAGTTGATATCCTCTTATATGCGATATCCTGTAATTGAAAAACTAGAGTGCTCAACCATTTGGATACATAGGTATAACTGAATCGTATACCATCTTTGGATGGTAAGTTTTTCGATGGTGAGATAATGGAACATAAGATTAAAATAATTGAGAAGGTAAGATAGAACTTGTCCTTAAGCCGATTATAGATAATCCTATAGGGATACGATACATTATGATATGTCATGGAGACTTAGCTACACGAGTTTCGTAATATTATATAGTTTGAGAGTGCAGCTCTAAGCTTTTAGTGGATTAGTGTTAGAGTTGATGATTATGAAATGTATATCTAGGATATTGGGTTTCATAATTATTGGGAGGTTGAACTATATAGGTCTATCAAGTCCCCTTTGCAAGCTTATAAAAATCCTATAATGATACAGCGTGTTTTTCTAATAATTTTTGACTTGTGTCAAATTATCAAATTGGCTGAAATTTGAAAGGAACAGATAATACATGTCTGTTTATCAGTTGAATTAATTTTGTGAATAAATTAATTGAAGATAAACTTGTTGAATTGTCGAGATCAGATAATTCATGTCCGTTTATTGGTTGGATTAATTTTAAATTAATTAATTCAAGATAAACTTGTTGAATTATCAGGAATATTTATTTTCCTAGAGATTTTATAGATATGACTGTTTTAATCAAATAAGTTCTTTATTGGGTTATTTGAATTAAAACTGAGGCTCTATCCCAAGAATCTCGGGTTGGAAATAAAGATTTACAAATATCATTTATCGAAAGTTTAGTAGGCTGATCTTTAAGTTCGGCCTACCGATGAAGCAAGTTCGATAGACTGATCTGCTAGTTCGGCCTGCTGACTAAACGTTAAATAAATCACGCGTTTTCATGTGGATTGTAGCAAATATTGATCCTGATTTAATTCTGATTTGAATTTTCAAGGTCATATCAGATGAGGACTGACTCCTGGGCCCAACCTCTATAAAAAAGGGGAGTGAGACTCATTGCTATTTAGATTAGTTGAGAAATCTAAAGTGAGACTCGACAACTCCACAAAGAGCTATTGTTCACAAATTATGAACTATAGCTTTGGGTTTTTCTTAATTGGTTGGAATGAGAGCTACCTGGTGGAAGAGCTGTGCGAGTATGCCCACACACATACCGGTTGTGGATAGGGAATAACAAAGAAGGCCAGTTGGTTGAGGTCTTTTTGGAATGCATATCTCTTCACTGACTACAAGAGCTTTTTAGCATTTACAAGGTTAGTGAGATTTGGTTAATTTATGCATATAGTGTGTCAAACTTGTGTTTTGAAAAATGCTCTAATATAAAAATTTTAAAAATTCTGCTGTGTACTATTTTTACAACAAGGTAAAGGTAAATGAACAAGTGTTAGTCTCTTTTTGCATTGGACAATATGAAGATGAAGTTTTGTGTGATGTAGTCCCAATGTAAGTCGAACATTTGTTGTTAGGCAGGCCATGGCAATTCGATCAGCGAATTAAGCATAATGGATTCACCAACAAGTATTCATTTAAGCATAATCAAAGGAAAATCACTCTAGTTCCTTTGACACCAAAACAAGTCTATGAAGATCAAGTAAGGTTACAAAAAGTGAGTGATCAAAAGAAAGAGAGTGAAAAAAAATAAATGAAAATCAGAAAGTAAAAGAGAAAAAGATCGAGAAAATAGAAAATAAAAAAAAAGAAAGAGGGGTTGAGAAAATTGAGAGAGAAAAAAATAGAGTAGATTCAGCCAAAGAGAAAAAAGTAGAGATAAAAACAAATTTCTATGCAAAAGCGAGTGAAATTAAAAGAGCGATGTTTTTAAACCAACCAATGATTGTACTTTTGCACAAAGAGGCATTTTTAAACACTAACCAACTTGATGCATCTTTGCCTAGTTCTGTTGTTTCTCTTTTGCAGGAGTATGATAATGTCTTTCTCGAAGAGGTTCCACATGGTTTACTGCCTATTTGAGGGATTACACATCAAATAGATTTCGTATCGATGCTACTATTCCAAATCGACTGGTTTATCATAATAATCCCAAGGAGACAAAGGAGCTACAAAAGCAAGTCAAAGAATTGATGGAAAAAGGGTACATAAGAGAAAGCATGAGTCTGTGTGTCATTCCAATGATTTTGGTTCCCAAGAAGGAGGGGGACATGGAGGATGTATGTTGGCTACCAAGCAATCAACAATATAATGATAAAGTGTCGTCATCCCATTACTCACTTAGATGATATGTTAGATGAGTTACATGGTGCTTGTGTATTCTCTAAAATTGATTTAAAAAGTGGATATCATCAAATTAGAATGAAAGAAGGTGATGAATGAAAAACTTCCTTTAAAATAAAAAATGGTTTATATGAGTGGTTAGTTATGCCGTTTGGATTAACTAATGCACCAAGTGGTTTTATGCGATTAATGAATCATGTCTTGCATGCTTTCATAGGTAAATTGTGGTAGTTTATTTTAATGATATTCTCATTTATAGCAAAAACATGGATGAACATCTTGTGCATTTAAATTCAATTTTGGATGTACTTAGAAAAGAAAAGTTATGTGCTAACTTGAAGAAGTGCACCTTTTGCACTGATAAGCTTATGTTTATTGGTTTTGGTGTGAGTATACAAGGAATACAGGTTGATGAAGAAAAGATCCATGCAATTCAAGAATGGTCAACTCCTACAAGTGTAAGTAATGTTCAAAGTTTTCATGGACTCGCTAGTTTTTATAAAAGATTCGTGAAAGACTTTAGTAGCATTGCCGCACCACTTATCGAAGTCATCAAGAAGAATGTGGGAATCAAATGGGGTGAAGAGCAAGAAAAGGCATTCCAATTAATTAGGAAAAATTAACTCATGCTCCTTTACTTGCTCTACCTAATTTTACTAAATCTTTGGAAATCGAATGTGATGCTTCAAGAATAGGTATAGGTGCTGTTCTTATGCAAGAAGGAAGACCAATTGCATATTTTAGCAAAAAATAGAGTGGGGTAGCCTTAAACTATCCTACATATGACAAAGAGTTGTACATATTGGTTCGAATGTTGGAAACTTGGTAACACTACCTTTGGCCAAAGGAATTCGTGATAAACACCAATCATGAGTTGTTAAACCATTTGGAAGGCCAATATAAGGTGAATAAGAGACATGCAACATAAGCGAAATTCATTAAGACATTTCCATATGTCATCTGGTACAAGAAAGGCAAGGAAAACATAGTTGCTGATGCACTTTCTTGAAGGTATGCATTAATCTCTACCCTTGATGCAAAATTACTTGGTTTTGAGCATATTAAAGAATTGAATCGTTTAGACCAAGATTTTTGTGACGATTTTTAGACTTGTGAACAAAACGTAGTGTGTCTTTAGGCATGAGGGTTTTTCTATTTCGGGAGAATAAGTTGTGTGCGCCTAAATGCTCCTTGGGAGATTTGTTAGTAGGGAATCCCATAGTGGAGGGTTAATGGCACAATTTGGAATTGTTAATGTTAGTGATGTGCCCTAGGCCAATTATGTAATGACCACATATTGATTTCATTACATTTACATTTTATTAATAAAGAGGCATTTTTATTATTGTTTTTTATTCTAATTCTATGAATAGTTAATTCTACCTAAGGTTATCAAGTATGTGACTTGATAGTAAAACTCTTAGGTGAAAATTGAATTATATTCTAAATTATGCCTAGTAAATCATTATTATTGGGATAATAATGAATAAAGACTAGTATGAAGTTTGACTGATGATTATGTTTTACTAATCATGTGTATGAGATACTAAGTCAACTCATAGATACATATTTGAGAAATGATGTATTGGATTGACTCGCTATGAGAATACTGCATGGATAATTGTTATAGGTGATTCTCATCACAAGAGTATTATCTTAGTCCTATAATCTGAAATCACCATGGTTTCCTACATGACAAGTTCTATATTTTGACACAATATAATATTATTTTTAACAGGATGATGGAATAGATTGTTGTTGGATATAGAGTGAATCATGTGAGGAATATGAGTGATTAAGAAGGAATTTGTCCCTCATTTATTATGAGAAAGATATCTATGGGCCCCTCGATAAGTTAGACT